>CM067298.1:103947257-103981166 GCA_034231615.1 Meghimatium bilineatum
CAAAAACACCAAACACCGTGATAATCAGCAAAGACATAGAAGAACAGGAGGTAAACATAAACATACATGGAGAGAAACTACAACAAGTAAAACATTATCAGTATCTTGGACACATAGTCACAAATGATGGCAGATGTGAAACAGAAGTTAAAAAGGAGAATAGGAATGGCTAAAAGTACCTTCAGTGACATGAGGAAATTATTAATATCTAAACTAATTACAAACAAGTTAAAAATGAGAATTATAAAATGCTACATCTATTCTATATTAATGTATGGCTCAGAAACATGGACACTAAATAAACAATTAGAAGACAAAATTGATGCCTTTGAGATGTGGGTATATAGAAGAATAGGGAGAACATCATGGAAAGAAAAGAAAACAAATAAAGAGATACTAAAACACTTAATATGAAGAAAGAACTACTAAGAGAAATAAAGACCAGGCAAATAAAATATTTTGGACACATTAAAAGACATGACACCTTATTGAAGACCTTACTTGAGGGTAAAGTCAAAGGGAATCGAGCAAGAGATGGGTAGAGATACAAGTGGGAGAGTAACATTACACGATGGACAGGTTATAGTCTAGCATAGTGCACCACTAAGACAAGAGACAGGGGATGTTGGAGATACGTTGCAGCCAACCTTCGTTGCGGAGACGGCACTTAATGATGACAAAAATTGTGAGTAAAGATACTTCACAAGACAAGAACGTCACTAAATATGTACAAACCTTCACTAGAAATTATCAAATTCATTGAGTTTTAGAAATTAATATTCATTAAAAATCATAAATAAATATTTATGAGACATTAACAAATTTCGCAGACACAGTTTCAACACAGATCTGTGGATACAAGGATATATTGCAGGACTTGCACCTCATGACAACAGTGGTTATAAACAAATATTTTTGGGAGTTCTCTTACAGTATACACATGTCTTCGGAGCGGCTATAGTGTAAATGTTGTCATTCTCCCACCGACCAGCAGACCCAGTTTTATATCAATTTCCTGTTGGTGGTTTGCAATAAAAAAAATTACATCTTTGGTTTACCCAGCCACCAGATCTCGGGTATCAAGGCTAATGCCCTAAGAAGGTCTAGGAAAGACGCCATCGATACTGAGCAGCTGCGAAGGCAACACTAAATCGGGCAGTTTCTGGTCAACCGCTGACTAAGGAGCTGAACATTTACAGGAACTTTGTGCTAATATTTCAGATTTCGACCATTTCACTAGACATGTGAACGAAAGTTGTGTTGTTCTAACTTGTGGTTTTTATTTATATGTATATGTTATCCTTAATAAAGGCATTTCGGTCGAAACGTCGATTTGTGTGAGTGCCTATGTTTGTTTCGTATTATTAGCAAAACTTTATCACTCCGTTTCACGCTTTACCACCTATACTAGGAGAAACCTGTCTTAAAAATGTTTATAACCAGTTTGACAAGTATTCACAATAAAGCTCAAAACGTATAATTTTGAAACGTAAACGGAAACTATAGTATGAGCTCAAAACGTTTCTTGTAATAGAAACTAACTTCAGAAAATTGCTTACAACCAACTATTACGGTGATGTGGCACATTCTATAGTATATCATTGTATTCAGAGATCCATGGTTTCAAACACGAGGTTCACATTTATTGACATACAATGGTTACTTCCTGTACTAAAGTGTGAATTTACTTGTTAAACTGTTCGCTTGAACATAAACTTGTGACGGCTGGAATGGCATGCTTGCGCAGAATCCTAGGAATATCGCTGAGACAGGGTGAGGAATGAGAATATTAGACAAAAAAAGGGAAACCACCCCAGTCTTGGAATATATTAAGAGATAACAGATCAAATGGTTTGCACACATCAGCAGACTACCATCAACAGCATACCATAGCAAGCTATAGTACACAGATGCAATGAAGGCGGACATAGAGGCCAACCACGAAAATGATGGACCACCGAAATAAAAGAGGCGACAAGTTCCACAATATACTCAGCACACAAGAGGGCCGTGTCCAGAGAAAACTTCTACCCCTGACGCTGAAAGGCAACAAAGGGTTTAGCGAATATATAGCTAAAACTGTCCACTGGTAGCAGCTAGAAGAAAGATAAACTGCAGAAGATTAAACTTTAGAAGATTTTACTATGGAAGAATATTATGCAGATAATTAGACTACATGAATAGACTCTAGAGGATTATACTGTAGCATAGTAGAATGTGTGAGATTGGACTCTAGAAAACTAGACTAAAGAACATTGGGCTGTAGAAGGTTAGACTGTACACAGTTAGACTGTAAGTAAAGTATTCAACTGCAGATTTTAGTATTGAAGATCAGACTACAAGATTATACTGTAGTATATTAGATTTGTAGAAGATTAGACTGTATAAGATTAGACTGTTAGACTCTGGTAGAAGATTAGAAATTTAGAATGTAGAAGATTGGATTAGAATATTGGATTGTAGAAAATTATAATGTAAACGATTACACCGTAGAAGACTATACTGTAGAAGATTAGGTTGTAGAATATTAGATTGTAGAAGTTTATGACTATAGAAGACTATGCAATAGAAGCTTATAATGTAGAAGATTACACTGTAGAAACTTAGACTACAGAAGATTAGTCTAAATGATTATGCTGACGAAAATTAGATTATCTGAAACTAGACTTAAAAAATATTATACATTAGATATACTTTAGAAGATGTGGGGGGGGGGGGAGAGGAATGGTTGGCAGCCGTGGGGAATGGTGTGACAAAAATTGACGTAAACAATAGTATTTTGTATCAATCAATCAAGTGCCATGCCGACTGGCGTAGGCGATCAGTTTCTCCACGACTCTCTGTCTCTTGTGTTGTCAATAAGCTCGGTTGGTGAGCTTCTACCGTGCCACGATACAAGCCCATCTAGTAACTTTTCTCTTTGTCGACCTCTATCTCTTCTCCCTTTGATCTTTCCAGTGGTTATTAAGTGTTCAAGCTGTGTTCTTCTCAGCACATGCCCTAGAAACCTTGACTGTCTGCCTCTAATGTTTGATATGATTGATCTTTTTACGCCAGCATCAATGAGAACATCTGTATTAGTTTTCTTGGCTGTCCATGGTATTTTCATCATTCTTCTCAGAAACCAAATTTCTGTAGCTTCCAATTTACTTTGAATTTTCTTGTTTATAGTCCATGCTTCACATCCATAAAAAAGAATCGGTTCGATATAACATCTCAGCACCCGAATTCGGGTCTGCATTGATAGACTTCCATTGCAAAAAATGGTTCTCATTTTTTGGAGTATTTTGTATACACCAATAAATTAATTTGAATTTGACATTTCTTCAAAAATTGTAAGAAAAAAATATTTTAAATGTATTCTTTTAATACTTTTATCTGATAAAAAAATGTTTATGCGTGGGAGATATTTTTGAACATAATTAAGCAAGGAGGGTTTCTGAATTGTTTTCCCAATTGTTGACAAAGAGAAGAGAGGGGGGGGGGGGTGATAAAATTTGCAAAAAAATGCTCACGATAGGAACAGCCTGGTATGCATAGCCTCGAATATTTAATTTCTATTTTTCTGGAGAAATTCAATGATACAAGATACTCATACAAAACGAATACATTCCAGCACATGCGAGTATTATCGATGTCGAATGTGTTTGGCCATTGGCTCAGATAAAATGTCAACACAAAGCATCTCCGTTCTCTTTTCTGGAAATCTAGTAGGACCATTGTTCTGAAAAAAGATAGATCCAGCGGAAGTGTTGGAATGAACACTGACAATAAAAAACATAGACAAGATATCATAATAGTCAAAGAAGGCGACGTCTTTTACTAACAGTCTGTGGTTTCTTGACATATACTCTATCCGCTCCACAAAATTGTTATCGATAGAAATGAAGATAATCTGAACACGTACAGCTACGTTCATTAATTTTGTATTATACTGCCGCAGGCGTTGCAACGCTGGCAATTATTTTGCACTTTAGTATTGTTATTATATAGGGTGTACATAACGTTGCTGTGCACTGAATTTGAAATAAATGATATGTTCTAAATATGACGTCATTGAAAGTTGCGTATTTTCATGGTCCAGTTTGCAGCATAACTAGGTGAGAAAATATTTCGGTTAGGGTCTGCCCATAAATTACGTCAACAATTAAGGAGGGAGGCGTGAGTCTGAAAAAAGTGTGACAGTTGTTGGCAAGAGGGAAAGGGGTGGGGGAGAATTGATAAAAGGTGACGCCAGCAGTACTGTTTTTATACATGTACACCAATTACATTGTTTTAATTTGAAACAATTTTATAAATTGTGCAACGAAGCGTATTTTTTTCGACAAAATTTATTTAGGGGTGGGGGATGGAGGGATATTTTTTTTAACGGGGATGGGGGTATTTTTAATATATTTAAACAGGGGTGGTCTTTGAAATCTTGACATTAGTCGACAAGGAGAGTGGATGGGTCAAAAATTGGCAAAAAATGATTGAGGTAATTTATGGACAGATTCTTAGCTGCAGAGTTAGTTTTTATTCGCTAACCAAGAAGCAAGTTTGTTATTCTAGGCTCCACTTTAACCAATACACGATTGACATGAGCAATGGTGTTTTATCATAAGTTTCATAGTGTCAATAACGTCAAACATATATGAGATTTATGTGGTGTAGTATCACCAACAATGTCAATGGGTGCACTGCGACTTTATAGACACCGTACATTTAATGACATGTTATTTTCAAAAATCTCTTGCATGCCTTGGACTAGAATTTCTGAATTGACGTATGGTATTACATTACAATATGTGGAATTTTGCGGAATATATTGTACTCCTAAATGGGCTACATGTCCTTAAAGTGGTTGCTTTTATTTAGTTATCTTCCCATTAATTCCTACATTTATTTTTGCATAGAAACTGCTTATATATAACTCATCTTCTTGTATGTTATATTCTTTCTTCCTGGTTTTCCTGTAGGAATCATACTCTGATTTGGATTTCTTCAATCAAACTGTACTGTGGTATTCAGCTCGGGGCAAAACCGTAAAGCTTGTCCGCCAAAGCTATTTCATGGGGTCACATTTGCCGTATACAGTGGACAGTTATTCATAATTTCCTCTTAATATTGGCTAACAAGTACAATACCATGATATTCTGGATTATTCACTCAGTGTACTTCATACACGGACTCCTTTAGTTTATTCTATTTAATATTATTAATGTATGCATTCGGCATTAGGAATGTTGATTATCGTCTTCACACACCGGACATGTCCATATTAATGTATGGATTTTATCTAACCATCTCAGTCAGTCAGTCAGTCGGTCAGTTACTCTCTTGCCAAGTTTAGCACATATGGCGGATGTCATAGTTCTCCATGCATGTCGGTCAGTTGCCAAGGATTGCAGGTCTTGTGCATTTATGCTTGTTGATTTTAATTCATTCATAAATGTTCTTCTGATCGTTGTTTTTGGGCTTCCCTGTTTTTTTTCCCCGTCTAGTGTCCACATGAAGATGTGTCGTGGACTTCTGTCTTCCTTCATTTTAAGTATGAGGCCACCAAGATCACACTTTATAAAGATAGAAACATTTTAACAGGTAAACATGCAGCTGATTACTTTGCAGATTCCTTTGCAGAAGACAATAACGTCAAAGTCAGCCCAGACAAACAACAGGAGGTTCGAGAGAACCAGCAAAACATTGGACAAGGTGAACCTATACCTGAAGTCATGGAGGCACCAATCACAATGAGAGAACTGGAGCATGCAATATCCAAATTGAAAATGAAAAAGTCCCCTGGAGCTGATGGAGTGTCCAATGAAATGATTAGAAACCTGGGAATTGCAGCAAGAGCAAAGCTACTGCAGATCTTTAACACAAGCTGGTCCACAGGTAATGTACCACAGGCGTGGAGAGAAGCAATAATGATACCACTCCTCAAATCAGGAAAAGATGGCAACACAGTCTCCAACTACAGGCCCATCAGCCTCACAAGCTGTCTATGTAAAACAATGGAACGCATTATCAATCTTAGGATGCAGTGGTACCTTGAAAGTGAAAACCTTCTGGTATCACAGCAAGCAGGTTTCAGACAGTGCTACTCTACTGAAGATCAGGCAACCTACCTCTCCCAAGAGATTGAGGATGCCTTCCAAGAAAAGAAACTGGTACTAGCAGCATGGATAGACCTCAGGAAAGCATTTGATAAGGTCTGGAAAGAAGGGCTCCTAAAGAAAATTGCGAAATTGCAGGGTTAGCTCAAGAATGTACAAATGGGTAAAAGCATACCTGCATAATAGAAGAGCCAGGGTACAATTAGATGGTCGCAAGAGCAAGAAAGTTCTACTGCGTCATGGAGTCCCCCAGGGAGGAGTCCTGTCACCCACACTTTTCTTGGTTTACATCAATGACCTAGTTGCTGAACTACCTCACGGGATCAAAGTGGCAATGTATGCTGACGACCTGGTGATCTGGTGCACAGAAGAACATGCAACAGTGGCCACTAAACAAATACAAAGAGCTATCGATGCCCCTAACCTTATGGGCTAATAGATGGTGCGTCAGCATTAACACAGATAAGTGCAGCACTACACTCTTTACCCTCTCACCAAAACAAAAAGCTGGTCATATCAAGATAGATGGAGAGCTCTTGAAAGAAGACAAACAACCCACATACCTCGGAATTACTTTTGATGATAAGCTGACATGGAAGCAGCACATAAACAAAGCAACAACAAAAGCCAGGAGGAAGCTAGCTATCCTGAGAAAACTAAGTGGAACCACATGGGGAGCCAGTGGAAATATACTCAGTAAAGTTTACCAGCAAGGCATAAGACCACACCTGGAATACGGTTCAGCTGCGTGGTGTCCTGCATCAAACACCACATTACAAGATCTAGATAAAGTGCAAAATCAGGCACTTAGAATAATGTTGGGAGCAATTAAATCAACACCCATAGCAGAGATGCAGAAAATGGGAAGAATGCAAACACTTGGCGAACGCAGAGACACAAAAGTACTAATTCAAGCAGAAAAGTTTCAGTGTATGCCAAGTCATCCAATGAAGGAAAGATTCCAAAATCTAGCAATGGGACGACTGAAAAGGAGCAGCTTTATCCATCAAGCTAAACGACTCCGTAGACAACTTACAGACCTACCTGAAGTTGGCAGCCCCTTAAGGTCTGTACCAGAGCAAACCCCGTGGAGTGAAAGCCATGGAATGCCAATATACATTCAGACCCATGTGAAAGGAATACTAAGCGAGGACGAACAGAACAGTGTGCAGCGAATGACAATCACCCCTCAGTTTCCTGGATGAGGAATATCCACAAGATATATGGGTCAGAGTGTACACAGATGGGTCAGCACAGAATGCTGTGAGGAATGGAGGTGCAGGTGTATATATAGAATATCCACACAAGCCTAGAGATACAATCAGAACACCGACAGGAAAATTCTGCAATAATTATGATGCAGAAATCCAGGCAATTAGTGTGGCAGCTAAAAAACTGCTGAACTCCAACTCTGACCTACAGCCTGTGGTATTCCTGACAGATGCAAGGTCAGTGCTTCAAGCTCTCCAGTCTGGAAAACTAACAGACTTAAAAAAACTACTTAGCGAATTGTCTTACCAGTATAGGGTAACCATGCAGTGGATACCCTCTCACTGTGGAATACCAGGAAATGAAAAAGCAGACCAACTGGCTAAGGAAGGTGCTGCCGAAGACCAACCAGATATACCAATCACCTACCATCAGAAAAAACAGATGATAAAGTCAATAAGAAAGCCACAAACACCAACACAAGATGACTATCACAATATGAACAGATCAGAACAAGTTATAATTCTACGTCTCAGAACAGGACACAACCGACTCCGCAGTCACATGTATACAAAGTTCAAAATTGGCAACACGGCCATGTGTACATGTGGACAGGCAGCACAGAGTGCCAAACATATACTTCAAGAGTGTTCTGAGCATGAAACGCTGAGGCAGACATATTGGCCAGAGGAAACAACACTGGAATCAAAACTCTATGGGACACTGTATGAACTACAAAAGACAGTGAGTTTTATTAAGGAGACAGAATTACAGATATAGACATGTTTCAAGTGAACGAAAGAAGAAAAAAAGTATGAGGCCAATGTATGTCCAGCTGAGTTTTCTGTTGATGTTTGCCACATTTTCTTGTTTTGTCTCCATTCTTAATATATCATTTGACTAGAAGTCTTTCCAATGTCTAACCATCTATCCATCTTAAATACAAACCAAATTAGCGTTTATGCCGAACTCATAGTTTTATCTACGACTTTTTTTTTGTAAAGAGGATGTTTGCTGATTTCTGGATTCAATCTTTACTTTTCTCTTACAGACTATTCCTGCTGTTTATCTTTAAAACATGTAATCTTTTTTTTGTATACAAGAATTTGAGATTTGCACTGTTATTGTAATGTTTTATCAGGATTATTCTCAATCTGACCAGCGTAAGGAGGTTTCACTAGTTTATAAATGTAAGTAGCAGAAAAATTTTGTGTCACAAATGACGGATGTACGATTTACTATCTTCTTCCTTGTTTCCCATTTTTTGTTAATTAAAAAAATATTATTTTTAAATTTCGTTTTTTATATTATAACTGCATTTTAATTTATGGGTATGGTCAGTGTTAGCAAAACTTGTCTTGGTAGTTTTATCACAATTGTGTCTTATATTCTTTATATGACAAATGCTTATAGTCGAAACATCGAGTTAGACTGTATTATAATTTGAAAACTAAATTAGTTCGTTTTTTTCTATATTTCCCATTTGAATTGTTACAAAGAAGAGCAACATTGATCGGTCGTTAAAGTTTGCATTGCGACAGAGAATCCTTGCAATGTAGACACGGTAATAGTGTTTGTGAGGCTTGCCGCGACGTGAACGACAATACGACATTCTGGATCAACGTATTGATCTCCGACGTAGCAGCCTAGGACCGTATTAGGAAGTAAGGAGATCAAACATTGCCTGTCTTAGTAAGCTGTCTCCGTCTTGTCATATTCAAGCCTGATCTGTTTGCTCGGAGTTTGAGAAATGAGGGCATAATTGTCATTGATTCCACGCTCCTCATTAACTCATTATAAATCCTGGAATGATTTTTACAGAAAACACACACACACACATGCGACATACACACACACATGTGTACGCACACACACACGTGTACACGCGAGCACGCACCCGAACACGCTCACATAAACATATACACAAAACACGCTTTGCCCTGTCTGTTCCTCCTCACTTTGTATAATTCTTATATTACTAGAGAATTACAAGCCGTTAAAGCGAGCACCAAAACATATGTATATATATATATATATAATTATATAAATATAATTTTAAAATGAAAGGGGAATTGCATTTGATAGTAAATAGGAACATGAAAACTGTTCATATAACATCAGACACTGCGTAGTAAAAACCTGCCCCCACAGCCCTTTCCACAACCATCGTGGGTATGGACTTAATTGCTGCGATTTTTACATTTGTACAACAAAGTATCAATTGTAAAAGGTGTTAATGATCTTTAGTGCTCGAGAGCACTGCTAACGCATGGTGCGACCACTTCTAACTGGCATGGTGTGAGCACCATATAGCATCACAAGATTGTGCCCTCGAACATCATAATGATATTGACTTATTTATGTTGTTAACGATTTCTTGATGAGATTTCCTTTTTTTTCTAATTGGCAAACTGTTTCTTGATTATAGTTATCTATTTATCCGAATCATTAACTAATTAAAAAAATTATATTTACTTGTTTCTCTGTCTTTAACTATATCTTGATTATATTTGCTTGATTCTATAAGTCGTTATCTGTTTATTGATATTTCCTTGTTAATCTAAGCCGTTAACTATTTTTTTCATATTTATATATAAATAAATTGGATGTCTTCACAAATGGCTCATGCTTCATTCCGTTATTTTCAGATTCCCAGGCAACATTACTATGTGTATTCAAACATAAACAACTGCACATGACAATTTGCATGCTTCCTACTTGAATTTACGTGTATAAACAATTATTTAAAGCAAAATTGTACTGTCCATATGTTATTTATGTTTACAAGAAGACATATTGGCCCTTGTAGAACCAATACGGATGTTATATGTTTGTTACTGAGTATACTTCAATACGTGTACGGGATGATCGTTGTTGTTGTAATAGTCCTTGTCTCGATTGGTCCGTTCTCAGTGTCGTGAGTACACAGTTTGAATGTCTTGACAAAATCACATCTTTTATTAGGAATAGTTAGTGAAGTACGACAAAATCACATCTTTTATTGGAGATAGTTAGTCAAGTACGGAAAACCCCGTTTTTTTTTCTAGTGCAGTTAGAACGGACTGGTTCAATTCCCGTTGGTCTCAAGAATTTTTAATTCATCCTCTTGCTTCCTACTTGAATTTACTTGTATGACAATTTGAAAACAATGTGAACTATGTGTGTTCCAATCTCTGTTTGTCATTCATGCAAAAGTAAAGGGTATGTGTGTATGTGTGTGTGATCCTTTTCAGTAATTCATGTAACAGTATGTGTATATATGTGTGCTTTTATATCTGTTTTGTCATGAATTTAGCAGTGAAAGTGTGTGTGCGTGTGATATATGCGTGCATCTATGTATCTCTGTATCTCTGTGGTGAGCCAAATCCGGCCAAACAAGCCAGTTATTCTGGCATGCTAGGCTGATATAAGAGTAATGCATGCATTAGCCCAATAGCTAAAAAAAAATAATAATAATTGGAGTTCCAAAGGATTTTGAAATGCACTCTCACCCCATACCACAGGAAAAAGCTCGCCGACTCACCAAGATTACCCCATTTTGATCTACCTGTTTCGTCATGCATGTAACAGTACGCAGATTTTTTTTTATGTTGCACTTCTAAGTCAATGCATTTGAGACTGACTTGATTATCTTTCACAGTCCTGCAATTGTTTATTTTTATCTTCTATTGTCTGTAATAAACTTTCACAGTCCTGATATTGTCTATTTCTCTTTTCTATTTATTGCAATAAACTTCTACAGTCCTGCAGTTGTCTATTTCTCTTTTCTATTTATTGCAATAAACTTCTACAGTCCTGATATTGTCTATTTCTCTTTTCTATTTATTGCAATAAACTTCTACAGTCCTGATATTGTCTATTTCTCTTTTCTCTTTATTGCAATAAACTTCTACAGTCCTGATATTGTCTATTTCTCTTTTCTATTTATTGCAATAAACTTCTACAGTCCTGATATTGTCTATTTCTCTTTTCTCTTTATTGCAATAAACTTCTACAGTCCTGCAGTTGTCTATTTCTCTTTTCTATTTATTGCAATAAACTTCTACAGTCCTGCAGTTGTCTATTTTTCTCTTCTATTGTCTGTTATTGTCCGACTCTGTGACGAATTGGTACAGGGCGCGTCAGTGACGGCCAAGGTACCGAGTTCGATCTCAGACACAGGCAATTGAGCATCCGGACAGCTAAAAAAGCAATGGCAAACTACTGATCGTATTTATATTGCCTAGAAAATCACTACCGCCAGAAAATACTGGGTTGATGGCTACGTCATGAATAGGATACGCTACCAATTGTCTGTAATAAGCTTTCACAGTCATACAGCTATTTTTTTCTTCTTTTGTCTGTAATAAGCTTTCACATGCCTACAGCTATTTTTTTTATAAAATTGTCTGTAATAAGCTTTCACAGTCCTACAGCTATTTTTTTCTTTTATTGTCTGTAATAAACTTTCGTCGTTGTTTCCTTTTTATTTTCATAATCACAAATGTAACAACCACGTTTGTCATCCATGCATTTTCATCTCAGTAATTGATACACACGACGTTTAACATACATATTCATTTAGCCATTTCTCACTGTTTATTCAAACTTTGATTGTTGGATCACTGATCGATGTGCTCCTTGTTCAGTGAGTGAACTTGCCTATACATGAATTTAGTTCACGCTAAGAGAATCGTGTGTATCTTGTGTCCATCGCTATTTATACGACCTGTTGGATCATTGGAATTCATCCTTCTAAAGTGTCACATTTTACTTTTTCCTGGACATTTACTGGTCACGTAGTGGATACTTTGTGTAGAAAGTCAATGAAAATCACGAGAACAGTCAAAAGCGTCACTTTAGAAGGTAGATACCTAATGAGTTAGCAGGTCTGAAAATTATCGATGACCATGGTGTTTCTAAAGTCGATGTACAGTAGCATCACACAGATTCACACTAAATACAATTCGTACGACGTTTTGTCACTACCAATATAAATATGTACACACAGTGACTTTGCAGACATCTGGTATATTCACATTCAAATTTCAGTGAGTAAAATTCGTTGACAGAGTCCGTTCTGCTGATTGAGATAAATTTAGTTCTGTTAATATTGCGAGTTTTTTCCCTGGCTAACACATTTTGTGTACCGCCGAAGTCTGGTTTATCAGGCCATTAGCGCACATAAAACCGCGACACGTAACCTCCGTTCTCTGGATTACATCCTTCTGAAAATCTAGTTGACCTGGTTTCCAGCTACAGGGGAAATGTAACGAGATTTTGAGAATGAACATTCAAAATAATGTGTAACAATATAAATTTGATATATTGTTGCAATAATGTATGTAGACACATACCATTGGTACGTACACACACACACACTTACATATACGATTCACACATGCCCACAACACACACACACACACACACACACACACAAACATATACGACTAGTACATGCATCTCCAACAATCATCTATTGTGTTATCTTTGTTTTTGCTGTAAGGCGTCGTAGGGTTGAATGGCGATCTGTTTTCGGGCTATGTCACGTTTGGTTGCTTGATATGCAGTAATACTGTGACGCCTAACAATGTGTGTAACTCATTCAATCCATCTTCTTCTTCGTCCTCCTCTGTATCTTGCTCTTTCCATGTTCATGTTGTATGCTCTTGCGCTGCCAATAAGAGTTAATTAAGTGGCCGCGCCATTTCACTCTCTGTTTTTCAATATATTTGACCACAGAAGTTGTTCCAAGAGTTCTTGTAATCTTTTAATTTTTCATATGATCTCTTCTTGTTCTTTTCTTAGACATCTCATTTCACACTTAGTAAGCTTTTCTCTGGTTATTTTCTTAGTGTCCATGTCTGATATTGATAACACAATGTTAGTATGAAGATTGAATTTATGATTTGCCTTTTGTTTTGCATCGAGATAGATTTGTGTGTCAAAATTAGTGTAAATTCATAATTTATGTAGTTGGCTTTTAAAAATCTTATCTCGATCTTTTTGTCCAGTCTTCCGTTGTCTGTAAAATTTCTTCCAAGATATTTAAATTCATGTACTTGTTTCAATAATTAATCATTTATCTACACCAATCATTCATACATAAAACACATACACATACGTACATATACGACTCATATATACATACATACATGAAACACAATACTTACACATACGACGCATACACACACAAAACACACATACTTACATATACATACAAAAACACACACATACGTATACGACTCGAGAACGTATCATTCATGAACTGCAGCGTCGTTCGTCAAACCTTCTTCAGAATAGTCCAGTGCGTAGACATCAAAGAGCGTCAGTTATCTTGGCTGATCATAAATTACTTTGCGTATAGTTTGTTTCGTCAGCCAATGAAAAGCACAGGAAACATCCGATCACTCAAGATAAGTGACGTTTTCTGATATCAATGGGCGGACTTATACAGGAAAAAGACTTGCCTTAGCTTCTTGGGGGAAAAACACTCGAATATACAATACTGTGGAGCTTCATGTTTTAGTTTTAAGTCGCCGTGTAGTTTTAATAAAGAAGACACTATACATGCCACCTCTACTAGGGTAAAAAAAGGAGGAGGGTGGGGAAGGGGGTTGCGATTCAGTTTCGTTTCACCGTATAGTTCATAATGCAGTCAACTTTTCAACTTGCCTCTCTCCCACTCAAGTATCTATCATCTTGGTGTTATTGAACTGTAGATGCCATGCAGTGGAGCAGCTAGTGTATATGGGAAAGTTAATTTGAATCACTTTGAACTAGAGGGATACAGTCCTACAGCCGCGACTTGAATAAAAAGATTGCCATTAAAGTTAGTTTAAGCATTTAATTGAATTATAAAATAGAATATAATATAGAGAGTCGCTTATATACTAGAGATATTTCCGTCTACACTTGTGGTCTGAGCAAGCTGTAGTTGGACGGTATTCCTGGACTACAATTCGCTTCAATATGACAGAAGCGGATCTTAATACCTCATTTCATTAACTTTATTGATATGAAAATGTTGCGCAGGATATTTTTAATATTGCGAAAAAGTTGTAATAACATGCAAGACTAAAATATGCAGGTTGCGAAAGAGTTAAAAAAAAGACAGCTTTGGTTGTAAACCCTCATCCATAATATATTTACTTATAGCAGGCTCAGAAAACATAGGGGAAAAGTTCATGAATATAAAGAGTATTATAAGGATCGTACTTGTAGAAAAGAAACAGTCCAAAGTCTCATTGATTATATTGGATCGTGTGGCAAGAAGAAACTCTTGTCATAACTCTTGTTTGGTGCTGAGAAGCAGAAATAAAGAAACGCAAGACGCACACGCACATTAAGAGCGCACAAAAGGCATTCAGAAACACATATCCCACACATATCACACACAGACACACACGCACTCTCGCACGCACACACAGTGTATGTGCAAACAATAGAGATCTAGATCATGACCGATTATAGTTTAAGATATATTGGGTAATGGGAAATCCAGATTTCTAAAATGTCTCATTTGACTATTCTGTTTATTTTTATTAACCGTCACACACATTTTAGTGACCAATAAAATTTACGGGAATAGTCAAATGAATCATTAAGAAGGCTGGATTTCCTATTAGCCAATAGATTTAATATTGAGTACTTTCATACCAATTATCCGTAACAATGGTTGGGGGGGGGGGAGAGTGTTCCTTCGGGATTTTCCGTTTTAATACCACTTCTCAGTATTATAATTAGAAAAAAAGCTCTTCTTTATAATAAAACACTGATCTCAAGCAACGTCAATTGTCTTGGTGTACCTGACATTTTCAGTGTTTTTCATATTTCCAACACATAGTATATGCAAAGAGAGAACTGGTCTGTTCCATCAGCCAACATTAATGACGCTGTGTAAGATCAGCACGCAGGTCTGTAATGGAGAATGACTCTACATACTTAATGTGAAATACCCGCTATATGTGGTAACAGTTACCTCTTCTGTGACGCCGAAGCTCTGTTCTGTTTACCGAGATGTCTGTAGTACAAACACGCACACGTAATAATGGGCGCAAAAGGTCCAGAGAATGAATTCTCGTTGTTGTAAACGTGTTTCTTAAAATGCACCTCTTTCCACGAAAATATGTACTCACTGCGCAAAACTGAAATCTGACAGGTAAAGTGAGAAACTGGGTAATACGTTTTCCTTGATAAAGGCCTTTCAGTCGAAAGGTCGATTTGT
Source organism: Meghimatium bilineatum (assembly GCA_034231615.1). Classification (NCBI taxonomy): domain Eukaryota; kingdom Metazoa; phylum Mollusca; class Gastropoda; order Stylommatophora; family Philomycidae; genus Meghimatium; species Meghimatium bilineatum. The sequence continues at coordinate 103,962,768 of CM067298.1, forward strand.
GTGTGTGCCTATGTTTGTTTCGTGTTATTAGCAAAACTTTATTACCCGTTTCACGCTTTCTCACATATCGTCAGAGTAGCACGCCGTCTGCCAAGAGTATCCCTAATAGCACGTAGCTACCGTCGCTTCAAGTGATAAGCGATAGAAATAATTTACACACACAAACGACACACACACACACAAACCACCCACATGTGCATATATGCATAACCACTCATCGAGGAACCTCATAAAAGCTACTTTGTCCTAGAGAAGAGATCACAACAGTGCCGTTCCAAGCACACAGAATACACAACTTGCATTTAGTGTTGAGGGTTTGGTGGAGGGGGAAGAAAGGCTTCTGTGACAGAATAGTTAGAAAATAATTCTAAATAGTTTCGAAAATAGATGGATATTTCATTGGAAGAAGCAACTCACCCGCAAACTATGAAATTTGTCGACATGGAATCGATATTGTAGCGCTTGGTCTCTCCCGCAGTGACACGATTTTTCTAATGTGATCTCAATTGATTGCCCCCCATTATTCACGAAATTTCCTCTCTATTTCTCTCAGTAATTGCTGGCAGCTATTCCCTATTCATTATTGACAAATTATGGAAAATAAATGACACGAGAAAGCAACAAAAATAGTTTATTTGTTTTTACGCTGAAAGAGAAGAAACATTCAAAATCTATTGAATAGCATTGCAGTGCTTAAAAAATATGTAGGCAATTGTGAAGTTCAGCATCATACGCTTATTCATTTCCAACATATTTCTAACACAGACATGAGGGTACAGATTATCAATATATTGTTTAAGCTATCCTCAACATAATTCTCTCTCTATTTAAACTACCATCAACACAATCCTGCCTATATTTAAACTACCCTCAATGCAACCATGACTCAAGTTAAACTAGTCTACCCTCAACACAATCCTGACTCGATTTACATTAGTCAATTCTCAACACAATCCTGACTCGATTTAAATTAGTCTATCCTCAACACAATCCTGACTCGATTTAAACTAGTCTACCCACAACACAATCCTGACTCGATTTAAACTAATCTACCCACAACACAATCCTGACTCGATTTAAACTAGTCTACCCACAACACAATCCTGACTCGATTTAAACTAGTCTACACACAACACAATCCTGACTCGATTTAAATTAGTCTACCCACAACACAATCCAGACTCGATTTAAATTAGTCTATCCTCAACACAATCCTGACTCGATTTAAACTAGTCTACCCACAACACAATCCTGACTCGATTTAAATTAGTCTATCCTCAACACAATCCTGACTCGATTTAAACTATTCTACCCACAACACAATCCTGACTCGATTTAAACTAGTCTACCCACAACACAATCCTGACTCGATTTAAATTAGTCTACCCACAACACAATCCTGACTCGATTTAAATTAGTCTACCCACAACACAATCCTGACTCGATTTAAATTAGTCTATCCTCAACACAATCCTGACTCGATTTAAACTAGTCTACCCACAACACAATCCTGACTCGATTTAAACTAGTCTACCCTCAACACAATCCTGACTCGATTTAAACTAACATCAACACAATCCTGACTCTAATTAACCTCCATAATTAACCCCAATCATGACTCTATTTAAACTACACTCAACACAAGGTACTTCTCTGTTGGCTGACCAGAATTTATTTTAAATTGAAATCGATGGGAAAGGATGTAAGACTGATTCACAGAAGGTGATAGCTGATTTAACAGTTGACATTCAAATGTTTACATTTTCTCTGTCACAGAATGTAATTTTTTTTCCAATGTTGCCAACCTTTCTTTCCAAAAAAATGGAATCATGAGAATAAAAGTATATTGTTAACTTTGGACACGTCCATTTTAATTATATTACTTTTAAAAAAATAACTAAGAAAGTTATTGCACATTAACAGACACAGACATACGATCCCACAAATAGACGCTTGTTTTGTTTCATTATACACCTTTGTGAAATTCATATACATCGTGGGTTCTAAAGAGATATATTTTCAAATAAAGATAGTCCGCCGAAGACAGATTAGTCGGACCATTAGCGAAATTGAAACGGCAACACGACGCATTCCATTTTCTGGACTACATCCTGCTGGAAATCTAGAAGTCCTGCTACAAGAAAGATTCAGCGAGAGTTTGAGAATGAACGTTGAAGAAGAAATAAAGATAGTATGTGTGTCTTTCCCTGAATAATAACTGTCGATCCTCGCCAACTGCCTCTTGAGAATGGCTGATATAAAAGTACTACATATGTATACTGAATATATAACCCCTCCCCTTATTCTCAACCATTGGTTTCATGACCGTAGATACGTTTTCAGCTTTTACCTGGGGGGGGGAAGGGGTAGCTTAAAAAAATTAGTTCGTCTTTGTGTGTAAGTACCGCTTATTGCTGAGAAATTATTTAAGGATCTTTTTGTGAAATATCGTTAATAAGGGATAGGTTTGCTTTATCTGTTATCCTACTTTTCGCTGCATTCCTAGACGTAAAAGTAATTGTATGATTTGCTAATGAGGAGGGGGGGGGGGGTTTGAAAACCAAACCTCCCCCCTTTTATATGCGGGCTTTATTGGTTTATCTCATATTATCTCTCTCACAGAAGCTTAATGTAGTACGTTATTGCTAGTCTAATGCGTTTTTCACAGAACGAGTTGGCAGCACTCCGTTTGTAAACCATTCCAACGTCTTTTTCCCTTGAACCTCATTAAAAATTATTTCATGCCTTCTAACAGATAAGTACCCAACACAATCCTGATACTCTATTAAATAAACAACCCTAAAAAAATAAGGATTCTCTATTTAAACTACCCTAAAAAAAATCCTGACGATTTAGACTGCACTAAACACAATACTGACTATTTAAATTACCCTAAAGAAAAATACCTTATCTTTAATTAATAGTATATTCGATATAAATTCAGCAACGTGCTCTATATATCAAGTAGTTCTTAATAGGGACCGTATTGCCTCCTTTGACGGCCACAGAGAAACATTTCAAATTGAGGCCCATGGATATTCATATATATATATATATATATATATATATATATATATATATATATATATATATATATATATATATATATATATATATATATATATATATATATATATATATATATATAGGTAAAGAAAGTAACATAGTGAAAGATTTATAAATCATAAATTTATTTTAAAGTATTCAGGCGACAGAGGAAAAATTGTCTCTAACGTGGCTTTTGTATATAGAAAGGTTGAAAACCAATGCTTTACCAAACCACAGCCAATAAATTGATTATATACTGAACCAAGCTGCTGACTTCAATGTTTAATTTGTAACTTTTATCATTGTGAATACCAAAAGAAAAATCACATTTTCTGATTTGTTGTGCTAAAGCTGTTGCCAGTGCGTTAATTTACACTCTAAATTTACATACAACATTACGCATTATATCATTGCTACATTAGCGATACCAACCGGTTTACGTGCAGCTTCTTTCAGGATAAACGTATTTCAATGCCACCAACTAATTGTCAGCACTTCCTTTCATGCCATTACCAACTGTCTCCGTCTTTATTTATGCTCTTGCACAGACGACATTAGAAAAATAGACCAACCAATGGAAGAGAATATAAGCAGAGAGAGAGAGAGAGAGATGGAGAGAATGAAATAGAGAGGTGTACACACACACGCATAGACAGGTACGTCGACGGTAAGGTAAGTGTATTTATGAGAGGTGGGGTATTCCTACAGAAAAGAAAGCTTCCCTTTTTTTGGTGAAAACCATTTAAAAAAAAAATAAAGATAGAGGTGGGCGGTGGTGGGCTAGAGCTGTTCCTTTCTTCGTACTGCTAAATATCATTCTCTGATTTCTTAAAGGGGGGTAGGGTGGGGGGGGGGGAGGGTTGAATGCCTCAAAATCCACATTATGTACGGGCTCATACACATGAGAAAATTATTGTTTTTGAAACTAGATACCGGAAGATCGCAGAATTTGTTTAGTGGTTGAGTAGTTAAACCCGATGGCATTAATGAGCGCCTGTCTCATGTATGACTGTAGTCGATCCATAGTTTCTGTTTGTTTCGTGTCACATGTTTGTTGTCATTTTTGTATTTTCCTTATCCGGTGTCATTTCGCCTCTTCTGGTCAATGCATACTAGTGACATACCAATGTGACCGTCGATGTTATTACTGTTCGCTTTCTGTTATATGTTTTATTTTTGTTTCAATTGTCTGTCTTGATAAAGGCCTTTTGGTCGAAACGTCGAATTGTGTGTGTGTCATTGTGTGTGTTATTCAGTATTAGCAAAACTTTATTACCCTATTCCTGGATCTACCTGTTGGATTTCCGTTTTACGCAGCAAGTACATATTATCTATTAGATATATTTTGTGCAAGTTCTTCCCATGTATCTTGGTCTATTTCAAAGGCTTTCAGTATCGTTGACAGGCGATGATTTGACATATGTACCAGATGACCTGCCAAACGAATCTGTGTATGCATCAGGATAGTGTCAATGCTAGGCAGAGCCGGCCCTAACAATTGTGGGGCCCAATGCGAAACGGATTTCGCGGGGCCCATTCTGTGTAGGGAAGAGGATAATCAAATAAATTCTAATATTAATTTATGGGCCTATGAAGTGTGGGGCCCAATGCGGCCGCATTGGTTGCAATGGACTAAGACCGGCCCTGATGCTAGGGATACCAGATCTGCCAAGGACTGTGGTATCCGGAATCTTGTCTTGCTCATCTTCATATTTAGCTAACGTTGGCTTACGTACTGTCAATGTTGTGTTACTGAAGAAATGAAAATAACTGGACATCACTAAACGAGGAGATTTGGCACTGCATTTTATACGACAAACGGAAAGACGTCGATAGATCAAGCATAAAAAGCAATAATCAAAGCAAAGAAATAAATGCCGTATTTTAAGGAATCTGTGGGGAAAATTTGTGTCAAGTGGAGACCACGATCCGAGAAAGTTGGGAAACTAGATCTAGAATATCTGAATAGCTTTTTTAGTCCTATAATCAGATCGAAAGACTTGTTAGGTCAAAATCTAAACTTTTGTCGACATTTTATCATCAAAAGGGGCACACATATAATGTCTCCCCAAATTTCCTTTAATAAAATAAAAATGTGTTCTATTCGCGACATTAAAGATTGTAGGTTACCTTTTTTTAAAATAAGCGTATCATATTCTGGACGTAGCCATCAACCCAGCAATTTTTGGTTGCAGTGATTGTTCTATGTAATATAAATACTATCAGTAGTTTGCCATTGTTTTCTGAAAAGTCTAGATGCTCAAATGTCTGTGGCGGTGATCGAACTCGGTACCTTGGCCGTCACAGACGTGGTCTGTACCACTTCGCCACAGAGCCCGACATGTAGGTAACTACTCCTTTTTTATCACTGTTTTAGCGTTGTCGCGTACAGGTTATCTGCGACTGTTTGACATTTAACAAATCTTTTGTGAGGTCAGGATCTAGTGCCATAACAATTTAATGTCACAAGTGCAGGTCAGTTTAAAAAAAAAAGGCTAGCGATCTGGGTGTGATCCGTCTGTCATATTCTGCTCACATTCGGTATCTGCTTGAGAGAATATGCATCCGTGGGTATGCCCGAAATTCAGGGGTGTCAATTCATAATAGGTGTTCAATAACCATTTACAGTTAGTCAACTTTAAGATGCCTGGATAACCAATATCCATTTACAATTATCCAACTCTGCAATTCCTGTATAGTCAAACCAATTACTGTTATACTGTTAGCCAACTCTACAATGCTTGGCTAACAAATAATTATTTACTGCTTGACAACTCTGCCTATGCCTGGATAACTAATAGCCATTTAAAGTTAGGCTACTCTGCACTGCGGGGATAACCAATATCTATTTATAGTTATCCAACCCTGCAATGCCTGGATAAGCTATAGCCACTCACGGTTAGTCATTTCTGCAATGCCTGGATAACTAATAGCCATTTAAAGTTAGTCAACTCTGCAACACGTGGATAACCAATAGCCATTTATAGTTATTCAACCCTGCAATGCCTGGATAACTAACATCCAATTATATATAGCCAACTCTTCAATCAATAGTTGGTATGCGTTTCTATTGATATTGAGCATATTTGCATTGCTATGATCAACTTAGATCTCCCTTTATGTTCGTATCTTACTAGGCTCAGAAAGGGAGGAGGATGAATGCAAATTGTTATCTTACGCATACCTCAATTATTTGTAATGGTAAAAAGCTTTGATATAACCAAATTGAACTGACGTCCATGGTTGAAAGTACGTACCTCATCATGAGGTATTTTTAATGCAACAATGTCTCCTGCAATGTATCTTGCAAGAAGCGACTAAGTAGGGTTGCTAAGTCGGGCATGTTGATCCAAAGTAGACACTGTTGCCAAGATTTTGTTTTTAAAAAAAAAACACGATTAAAACATTATATATGCTCCGTTTTGCAGACTTCATTCTGCAAACCGATAAGATCTTGAGAACGAACACAGAAGATCTTCATGTCCTTTGGAATGATCAAATTCGATGTTTGAAGGATGGGATATACCAGAGTTGGGCGACGTTTTTTGGATTAGCTAACAAAATTGAGTTTTGTTTGTGTGGGATGGGACCAACGCATTAAAAAAAACAACAATATATGTTACAGACAGTATTTTCTTAGGTAAGGCTCCAGTGCATACAGTGAATTTTAAATTGGTCTTGCGCGCTAGTAAAATGACAACCTAATGGATTTGGCCCGTTTGCCATATTTTGCACACCCTTGGAATATACTAATATACACTACAGGTGTTGCGAGGAGGCTATAGGTTGTTGAACGTTGAATTTTACAGTAGGAAAGTGTGAGATTCGGATAATTGGACGGTCTGTACTAAGTATACATGTAATAACAATGCGCGGTGATGACGATGGTGTGGATGGTGTGAGAAAAATGATAAAAAGAGAGGGTGCAGATGGAAAAAGAAAGTATAGGGGAGTAAAAATCAATATAAAATTATCGGTCTGTTGCAAAATGTTGTGTTGAGAGTTCCTCATGCGCACGTGCTCACTCAAGCGGTCTGCGTTGATGCAATGAATCGCTCCCGCTGCATGAAAGGGACCTTCAAATACCATGATTCAGTGCACGATCGAGTCGACAGCGCTTTATTGACACACCCATGAGTCATTCAGGCGTGCTTACAGCCAAGAATAAATGCAGCAAAGTTCACCGCTCCTGACATCTGACCTTTACACCTTTGTGTGCTGTCCTAGATGAGAAACTAACAGCTAAACGGACACATACAAACACTCACACACACACACACACACACTCACACACACACACGGATAAACAGATAGTTGAAACATATAGATGATTTGATAGATAGATGGTTTCGTAGATATGCAGCAGACATATATATGTTGTTATTATCAGGACCGTAGATACGTCTTCAGTAAGGGGAGGGATGTCCCCAAAAATTTCATTTCATTGTTTTCGTGGGCATTTCCTGCGTTTTAGAAGAGCTTTGGTGACCTTTTTTGAGAAGCCATTAAAATAAGATTGATCCACTTTCTGGCTTACTTAATAATACTACTAAATGTCATGTTCAGATTTCCTAAGATAGGATTTGCAACCTTATCCTTTTTTCTACGGCGTTGGTTATTGTATGTATGTTTGTTTCGGTTCCCAGGAATCACTAGAAATAAAGTTCGTGTATCGTATGATGAAAAGATAATTTCTCCAGAGTTTAATCACGGCCATCGACAGTATAGAACACCCAGTGAAACGTACATAAATAATCAAAATACTGGACAACTAGCCTTCTAGGTCATGAGTGCACAGGTCTGTACCACTCGACCGATGGTCTCGGTTTAATCCTATACCAAGAAGACTCCAACTTCCTTGCTTTTTCGGAAGAAACTTCCTGCTCAGTGGGGTTCTTAGTATATAGTTAGACAGACAGCAAAATGAATAGATGTATGGCTTTATATATATATACATACATGTGTGATGTACGTGCGGTCGGGTGCATGCGTGTGTGTACATATGCATAGATAGATACGTAGGTATTTCGGTCTATATATATACAATATATATATATATATATATATATATATATATATATAGACAGACAGACATGCAGACAGACAGACAGACATGCAGACAGACAGACTGACAGATAAATGGATATGTACACAAAATGAACGGAGTTTCTTTCCAATCTCACTATATGTGGATACTTCTCTCCAAGTTGGTTGTTAGGTGAGGAATTGAAGCTGTGTCATCACTGACTCAAGTCCACTTTGATTGTAGCAGGACGTATGACCATTAATCTACCACTATAGCTTCCATAATATGAGTCTTCCGACAAGCAGCTGTTTGTTTATTTGTATATTACGATCATCATCATTGCTAATAAAAATAAAACCCGTATTACGTTAATGATTGGGTTTTCACTTTGGCGCCATAAACACTTCTTCTTCTTATTCTTCTGCGTTCGTTCTCAAACTCCTGCAGATTAGCAGGATGCAGTCTGGAGAACGGAATGCGTTGTGCCATGGTTTACATCATTGCTGCGATATCTGCGCTTTTCGGCATGACACATCCGACCTCAGCATGTCTTTGGTTCACTGACCCTATATGACAGGGAACAGCCAACTCCATCCCATAACCTCCTTAGTCGCCTTATACGACATGCGTGGAAGGTAAAAAGTGTTGCTATTCTTCGCTCCCCTTTCGGGCCCAGGTTACACACGTGCGCCATAAACACTACATGCCTGCGAAACATCACTATCCACAGCCATACGGAGGAATGTGGACAAATCAGGCTCTGAAATTATTGGATATTATTGACATTTTTTTTACTTATCCCTTCTACTTTGTCGTCAACTGATCGTTATATGATAATCTATGAAAGCGAATAGTGTCTTGTTAATGTTGAAAACACGCACGCATACCTATTGCAGTACTCCAGAAACATTTCAATGTAGAACATTTTGCACTGCATCCGTCAGCCATTGATTTGTGATCAGATCTCTTTCTTAGGTAGGAGCATCTGGACAATAGTTCGCAACAGCGTCAATCATAGTCCCCAATTTTAATGTCATGTTATTTCTTATGTCAGGTATAATTTTTAGTTACAAAAAATCACCCGCCTGTTATGCGATACAAATGCTAGAAGAGATGTCAAATAAATAATCAGATTTATTTTAGAAATGGGAGATTATTTTGACGTTCTCAAACACTAGCGGATTAACATGATGTATTTTTATATGTGATAAGCTAAAGTGTTGCTTTTCTTTGCTCCCAGTTCATGCTTCGGCAACACCTGGGAGTATTAAGGTACTAACTCTCTGCATGTATGGGCAGACCCATAGATGTGGGGGGGGGGGGGGGGGTGAGCATTGAGGTGTTCAACCACTACTTCCAGACTTGAGGGGTTCCATGGATGACCATGAAGCTAATCACACAATTTATTGAAGCTATTGGCGCTGTAACCTGATATCTGACTGAAGAACGATGAAGAAGAAGAAGTACTAAGAACCGGGGGAAAAGTCGTGTAAAAAGCCTCACTCATTAGCGATTTGTTGTTATTTATTTTCAAATTTATCCTCAAATGGTAGGTCTGACTACAAATACCCACAAAAGATCCTTTTTTAAGGTCAAACCCCAACCTTGACGAGAATATATCTACGGCCCTGTGTAGGGGCGGAAAAAAATATCAAGACCTTTTATACAGTCACTTATTAATGTGGAGTAGATAAGAGCTATCAAGTGTGTAAGATCTTGATGATGTTCTTCTTTTGCAAGCGAAGATAAGCAGAGCAGTAAAAAGGATTAAGTTTGGTTTAATTGTTTGTGAGAGATGGTTGATGAGGCCAATCCGGGCTCTGGAAGACATATTGAAGTGTCAGCAGGATAGTAGTAGGTCTTGAAATGAGGGAATACAGTCTGATTTCGCCTTTCGTTTTTGTCTCTTTGAATCACCTGCAATGTTTTATCTTGTTCAAAACTTTTGATACCAGCTCTGATCTTACTGTTCTATGCTGGACGGTCAAGAGTTCCGGTTTCTCAAAAACTAGGTAAACCCAGCAGAGCTTGAGAGATAGTTTAATATTAATATAGTCATTATACTGTTTATCCTGGCCTCCTCTTGAACGTTTACTTGCCCACAGTTTCTGTGGGAGACGCTCATCTGACATTCGGACGATGTCACAGACTCAAGGTTGCTGAGGCCGGGACAACAAGGTGTAGATGTTTTCCAACTTAAGTTTAAAAAAAAAAAGATGCAATCAAGTTAAAAATGACAATAATTTGACTGTTGTCACTTCCCAGAAAATTGACTCTCTGAGTTCCGACCTCTTACAAACTCCACTCTCGACAACTAACAATCTCCATTGTCGATCACCTACAAACTCACTGTCGACAATTTACAAACTCTACTCTCGACCACTTGCAGACTCTACTCTCGACGACTAATTTCCACTATCGACTACTTACAATATCCACTCTCTACCACTTATAAATTCCACTCTTACTTGCTCGCAACCACTTACAAGCTCCACTTTCAGCCACTTACAAACTCTACTCTCGACCACTTAGATACTCCGCTAGCAACCACTCTCGACCACTTGCAAATTCCACTCTCGATCACTTACAATCTACACTCTCGACCACTTATAAAATCTACACTCTCGACCAGTTATAAAATCTACACTCTCAACCAGTTATAAAATCTCCACCCGCGACCACTTAGTAATTCCACTATCGACCATTTAGAAACTCTACCGTCTACCATTTAGAATCTCCACTCTTGGTCATTTAGAAACTCCACTCTAAGCCACTCTCGACCATTTAGAAACTGCACTCTCGACTACCTCACAATCTCTCTGGTCTTGAACATAAACGAACTATATTTTGGATTCCAGAACCAGACAAACGAGAGCGTTACCATTAATACATAATTCAGACGACCAGTACATGACCCATATTTTCAAGGTTTTTCATCCCGGTACTTGGTGTGAGGATAAAACCGGTCCTCAGACAACCCTGAATATAAAGATGTTTTTGGTAGATCCTCATAATATTGTGTAAGCAAACACAAGAGAGACATTAGTCTTTAGCGTCAAGTTTCTATTATCGTGGGAAGCTGTAGAGCTGATGGAAATGTTGCCACATTTTTTTTACTGAAAAAGGTAATATTTAAGCAACACACTATTCACAGTAGTATACCACTAGATGTGAATAAAACATCACACACACTTCTTTTCAGAGCTACATACTTTTCAGAGCTACACACTTTTCGGAGGTTTTTTTTTAAACAAGTGAAATATAAACTGCATATATTCTTCTTCTTCCCTTACTCTCAGACTTATTTGATTAGCCTCAGGCTTTTTATGTGTTTAACTTTTCATAATTCTTCGTTTACTCTTAGATTTTCTCGTTTACTCTCAGACTTTTGTATTTGCTTTCAGACTTCTACATTTACCCCAAGATTTCCATTTTTGCTCTCAGACTTCTGCATTTACTTTCAGGCTTCTTGGTATACTTTTAGATTTCTTTGTACACTCTGAGAATTTTTAATTTACTCATTGACATATCTATTTATACTCTCAGATTTTTTCGTTAACCGTCTGACTTACTCTTTTACTTTTAGATTTGCTTGTTTTATATATTTAGCCTTCCATACTTCATCATTTACTCCCACATTTGTTTTTATATACTCTGAGACTTCGCTTATCAACTCTAAAACAGCAAATTCTTCGAGCATTTTTCAAAGATTGCGTTGACTCTCAGATGATCGCATACTGCTGTGGGAATGTCATGTTCTTCTCTAACTGTAGATTTGAGTCATGACCGTCTACAGTATGGTTGGTTGGTTGCTGAGCCATGAGCTCATGGCCTTTGACGCAATGCCATTGTGTGATATAGGGGCAACGCATGTGTTTATGAGCTGTTTTTTTGTTCCATATAATGTGTTCCATTTATCTGGCCTTGGAGGGAGAAAACTGTTCCTGACGTCATCCAGCGCTTGACAGTTGGACATTCACAAGGTGGTGGTCAACAGTTTCATAGGGATGTGCACAGCCGCAACCCTGTAGTGTGCTATGGTTGTATTCTGTTTAGGTGATTGTTAAGCTGTACGTGTGTGCGAAGTCGGAAAATGATACTCTGGTCTTTCCTTCCCAGGTGGTTGACGTTGTCATTAGGATTTGGGCTGGTCATATATTTATATATTTCCCTCCCCGTGTTTTCCATGGCCCATCTGTTTATTCAGTTCTCTTTGTTCACATATTTCAAAATTCTTTTAACTATGTGCTTGGTCATGTGTGTATGGCTTTTCTTGTTGTGCTCTCTTCTTTGCTAGTCTGTCTGCCTTGTCACTGCCATGTGTGTTTGAGTGGTCAGGAATGCACTGCATAAAAATGCTGACTTCATAAGATGTAAGCAGCTACTTGGCATGGTGATATATTTAAGCTAGTTCAGGTTTATATTGTCCGTCACATTCTAGTGCTTGAAGAACAGAACAATGTTTTGGACTTTTGATTTAAAGGCATCAGATATGGTCTTCATGGGGTATAAGGCAACCTAGTGATGTTATTGCAGCTTCATAATTAGAAAATATCTCCCACATGCATTAAACAAATTATCAGATGTTTTGTCTGGATATTCTATATAGACACCACAACCTGCTTTGGTGGTGGCTTTGAAAGCAGACCCTTCAGTATAGACATGAATCCATTGTTATGGGTATGTGTCTATTGTTTTCTGTGTTGCTTTCATAAGACTTACTGGGTCAGAAATTTTCGTTGCAGCTTCTCTTAATTGTGTCTTAATTTCTGTCAATTTAAAACGTGTGTGATGGTAAACATTTTTCTACACTTTGCAGTTCTTGTCTCTTGTCTGGTAGGTGATATCTGTCTTTTATTTTATTGACTTGACTGAGGAATGACTTTTGTTTTATTCTGTGGTTTAGCTGCCAGTTTTCTACAAGTTGTTTATTGTGGAGTATTTGTTCATTCTTTTTGAACTTTCGTAAGCCTCCATTGCAGCCATATCTCTCCGTATCTCAAGGGCGTTCTACATCTATATAGCTATTGGTGTATATCTCATTGCTCCACTAATAAAGAGTAGGGCATTGTTCTGCACTCTATCTAGAGATTCAAATTTTGCTTTGGAACATGTTGTCAGGAGTGCACTGTTGTATTCTAAAGCAGAACGTATGTAACCAAGACATAGTCCTCTGATGGTATTCTTGCCTGATCCCCAAGATGTGTCAGTAAGACTTTTCGGTAGATAAGTTATCAAAGATTCTTTTCCAGTTATCAAAGCTTCTATGCTGTCATAAAGAAATTTTGTCCAGTTATCAAAGCTTCTATGCTCTCATAAAGATTTCTTATCTAGTTATCAAAGCTTCTGTGCTCTCATAAAGATTTATTATCCAGTTATCAAAGCTTATATGCTCTCATAAAGATCTATTATCCAGTTATCAAAGCTTCTATGCTGTCATAAAGAATTTTTATCCAGTTATCAAAGCTTCTATGCTGTCATAAAGATTTCTTATCCAGTTATCAAAGCTTCTATGCTCTCATAAATATTTATTATCCAGTTATCAAAGCTTCTATGCTCTCATAAAGATTTCTTATCCAGTTATCAAAGCTTCTATGCTCTCATAAAGATTTATTATCCATTTATCAGGGCTTCTTTGCACAAACCAGACTATTCACAATTGTAACATGCATATTATGTAAAATTGTTCTATAATCTGCTTATACGGGTGCTAGTTTGTGTTAGATTGACAGCCTGGGAACAGTCAGATTGTAACAGCACAGATGTCATGGCAGCAAATGTGAACAATTGTGATCTTGCTGTAGAATATATTAAGGTAGAATACCCCTCAGGGACTCACATTTTGAAACGTGTACATTAAGAATAATTTAAACCAGATAGTTGGAATCTAGGGGATAAAATATTATAACTTGCGAAGTAATTTTGAATATTTTTGCAAATTAGATACCAATATGGCCGCCGTGATACTAAAAATATCTTACATTTTATAAACACAATATTTCATTACCAAATTTACTGCTAGTGTTTATATTTGACGTATATGTTTATATTTGACGTTTTGAGGTCCTGTAGCAGATTCGTTGGACTGTATTAAGCAGTTTTTGTTTTTTACATTTTGAACATTACGAAAATTCACAAATTTAATTACCTGTAACATCTTATACACGTAGAAAAGTAAGGTCACCGTCATTGTACAGTATTCTGCTACAGGACCTGTGTTACATGGTTAGGAATAGTCATGCCAAATGTCATAGTAATTCAACAATAATTGGTAGAGATATGAATTTCTGACAAATTCGATAAACATATAGTTTTGAGAAAAAAAAGTATTTTTAACGTAAGTTTAATTACAAAACAGCTGCTAGTGTCCCTCAGGAGTCTCCCATAGATTTTATTCCATTAAAATAAATGCACTGTGAGAGTGTGTACTGTGTCTCTTGGCAACGTACTGTTCCTAAGATTTTATTTCTTAACAGATGGGCAACTATGTTTGTTATCGATATCTGGTTATTTAGACATTTTCTCAACTGAATAACGTAAAGAAGTGTACTAATTACCCCGAAGTTTGACTGGTCTACTATACTTTTTACTATTTCTCATGTTTAAAAGAACTAATCAGTCACTAATTTTATACTTATAATTTCAGAAATAATACATATAAGTATATAAAACACACGACACCAAGAGTGGAAGAAATTTTCGAACTGAAATAAGTATGGATCGGGTTTGCTTTGATACACCTATAAACTGAACTTGGCGTGATCTCCCCTAAAAGTGCAGTTAATTCTTACCGCTATAAGGATTGCAATATAATTTCTTCCATTGTTGTAGACAATTATTTAATAGAGCTGATTTAGAGCCATAACAACCAAGTATAAAAAATGGTTTCTAACGAAAATGACATCATGGCATGTAAACATGACAATAATTAGAACATGTTGACAGCTATATGTTAAATTAATAGTTAGATCTGTAGTTCAATGCACGTAGTAGTTTCTAAATATGTTATTTACTGAAAATGTCAAATGTCACAATTTTTATCAATATTGGGGGAGGGGGGGGGAATCTACCGTAATACTATTTATTTAAATCGAGAGGATCTCCATGATGTCGTGTTAAACCGTCTCCTCCCAGTATGGTCTTGTGCTTCGATCGTGGATCGTCCTAGATAAGTAAAGCTATTGGCTGTTTTCCTTATTTTTCATTCGTTAGCTACACAAAGTATACCAGAGTAACCAATGAAAAGTCGGTTAGGAACTCACAGATGAATGACTCTATAAATGAAGTAAATACCACAGATGAAGTACTACTATACTGGAGAGGGTGTTGGTTAAGCCATGTGCTTTCTATTCAAGAGGTTGTTTATAAGTGCAATTTTTCGGAGATCCTGTGGGTTATTGTTTGAAGCGACGGAATTACGTGTGTGTGGTACTCTTGGTACTCGCTTGCCTCATTGAGAGGAGCGGAGTACACATGGTGAAATCCAAATGCAATGAAGTCACTCTTATATGCTTTTTGTGAGCATTTGGAACCTTCGTATTAAAATATGTATGGTCCTTTAGGAATGAATATACATGTGAATTTTTGTGTGTTTTAATCTACCGGTCTATATTGGTAGTGACTTGAGACTATACAAGATGGATGTTTCTGGGACGGGCGACAATATAAGACCAATTGACTAGTGAGAAATCAAGTCTTTTAAAATGACTGACATTCCCTTAATCTTCATTGGCTGTGACACAAAGTATAAGCGTAGTGACCAATGAAAATCGCAGGATAGGTAAATGGCATTAAGAAAGCTCGATTTCTATTAGCCAATATGTCTGATATTCTAGATAGTTTTAACTAAGATTGCTTATTTTTTTAAAAGAATGAAGATTGGCCAAATTTCGAAAAATTGGTTAACTCAAGTTGAGAGGCAAATTGGTGTCAGCTGAACGGACCTGGCTTAATCCCGTCTGTTATCTTCTGATGTTTAGAATATATTGTGCCGAGTGAGACAGGCACATCGATAGCAACTGGAAATAAATAATACATTAAAAACCCACAAAAAACAACGTATGAAAGTAATAATGATAATATGAAACAAAAATATTAAAAAA
Source organism: Meghimatium bilineatum (assembly GCA_034231615.1). Taxonomy (NCBI): domain Eukaryota; kingdom Metazoa; phylum Mollusca; class Gastropoda; order Stylommatophora; family Philomycidae; genus Meghimatium; species Meghimatium bilineatum. The sequence goes on from CM067298.1 coordinate 103,978,944, forward strand.
AATCAAATGACAACACAGCTCCATATAGGTCAGCTCAGCAGACTATATTTATGCATGTGCTGTCATCTATTTGGGGATAAATACATTTGCAACTTTATTAATGTTATTCCCTCCTTTCACACACGCGCAAACACGCACGCGCGCGCACACGCACACACACCCGTCTTTAAATATACCAATTATTTAAATCTATGAGCGTATGACGTTGATTGCATCAAGGCAGTTTGCAGTTACTTTTTGTCGATATGCGTGAGGTGTGCTCCGTTAGTATTGAACTGCCACGGTAGCTGCTTGTGTGAAATAAGATACGCCTCTATAATTTTATTTATACAAAAAGAAATTCCTCTACTTATAATTATGTAGTGTAAGGTTATAATTATCTTACATCGGGAATGGTAGCATCCACATGTTTCGGCCCACTCCATATTAGTATGTGCATTCAAACAGGTAGAACAGGGTGTTCCTGACAGTTGAGCGGACATATCAAGGTACTAATAGACCAGTGGCGTATCCTGAATTTTGACAGAGGGCATACACTCTGAAGATATGTCTGATAAATAATTGAAAATATTCGTTCTTGACGCCAAAAATATTTAACTTACATATCCCTTCAGCGCGGAAACGTTCATTGGCTGCTCAAGACCTTATCTTTGATCTTGTAATATCAATTGTATTGTGCTTTGAGACGCTGTCTTTCATAAAGATTTCTTATTAAGTTATGAAAGCTTCTATGCTCTCCTAAAGATGATACTTTTTTTTTATATGTAGCCCAATTCTACTCTGCTGCTCTTTGTGCTGATGTTAACTGAGTTTGCAGTAAAAATCATAAATTGTTTTCATTTACTATTTGTAGTTTTTATTTAAATGTACACATTTGAAGTTGGTCAAGTAAATTCACAGTGACATCAATTTCTGATTAGCTCAAACTTAGCATTAGTAAAAAATACTTATATACAGAGATGCTGGAGTAAACCGACAAATTATAGCAAAAATTAGAAGCAGACAATCAAGATTTTTAGGGCATGTGATGAGGAAAAGCAAAATTTGAACATTTAGTAACCACCGGAAAGATAAAGGCGAGAAGAGACAGAGGAAGACAACGAGAGAAATTTCTGGATGTGGTGTCACAGTGGCACTAAAAGAAGTCACAAACTGAACAACGCAAGAGATAGAGAGTTGTAGAGAAGCATGCTCGCCTACCCCAATCGCCATAACGCTTAACTGATTGATAAACAATTAATTCACTGGATATGTAAATATATTTCTAATACAATAAGTAAACGCTAATGCACACAAGAAAAGGGACTGGTCTATGTTGGAAATTACATAGATATTGGAACGGAGAAAATCAGGGGCATGCACGAATAGAGTGGCCTTTTTCGATATTTTTGTGTATTCGTGTTTCTGTTAAAAATTACATGCTGGTAGATGTCATGCATAGTTGAGACGCTGCTCTAGTGAAACTTTTTCAACACATCTGTATAATTACGTTGTTAACCCCTTTGAGTAAGATGGCATTCTCAAATTATTAAATACCGCTGAGATGTATATTATTCTGGCATGACAAAAAAAAACTTTGGAGGACACCCCACTAGTTTCGCACAAAATGATAAAAGAGTTATAATTTGTTACAATTTCTGAAATTGAAACAAACGATCTAGCGTTGTGGATAACACTCTTCCATATTTTGTATGGTCAGTCGCAGTGATATTTAGAAACAACACATTTCATGCATGACTAACTTAACTGATGTATTAAAAAAAACATTTTCAGAAACATGGTCATATTGTTATGGTCATTTTCCCATTGCAAAAAAAAATTTCAAGTAAAGTACTCGCCACGATAGTCCAACTAAAATCAATTAGAAAACACGTGCATTTTTAAAGGCAATGGCTTAAAATGATTTCGATATCGGAGGCGAAATAAAGTATGCAATTTAAATTATTATAATATTATAAAAAAATTAAAATATAATACGGGAAACGAAAAAAAAAAATATTTTGCAAGTAGTTTTCGAAAAACTTCTTTCAGGCTCAGAATACGTAGATATGTATCAAATTACATAATATCATTGTGGATGGTAACCTGAATTTTATATATATATGTAGGTGGTAGCTCTCCCCCATTTTCCTCACCAGAAACACGTATTTACGGCCATATATAAACTATTAACTAGTTTTTAAAAATCCATACCTTATATCATTGAAATGCAGCTCCAGGCAC
>CM067298.1:103981266-103983766 GCA_034231615.1 Meghimatium bilineatum
CTACCAATAAAAAACAGGCTATTAACGTCTCACAAAAACAAGTTATTAACATGCTACACACACAAAAACACCACGGAAATAAGTATTTTAAAAATGTTAATCTCTCCCTCCTCCTCATCCTCCCCCCCCCCCTTCCCACCGAGGACGCATCTACCAGCCTGTATTAATCGTCTATGTAATTCAAACTTGACAAGTGCTTCCATACAGCTATCGTCACATCTACCAACACAATTGTACCTAGTCAGTAAGAAGAATTTGTGAAACTAGTAGTTACAATAAATACATGGTGTTTATATTGTCGCTGTACACTCAATTTAGGGGAATGGCAAGAAATGTGAAAAAATGTGTAAAATCACGAAAGCTGTCATCGTAACTTCTGTGGTCTCCCGCTAAATGACGAAGTCGATAGATACCTTCTCAAAAGAATCCATATCATTCGTCGTAAAGCCAGTACACAGTGACGGGAAATAGAACAGTTTTATAAATAATATATATATTTAGCATATATTATATATGATATATTCTCCCTAGAAATAAAAAAGCAAATATTTTGATCATGCTTTCATGTTTAAAGAAACAAAAATACTGAATGCATTTAAAAAAAATATTTTTCTTTTCTAGAGCCTGCGATGAATGACTGCTTTGTTCATCTCGATCCATCTGATGGTTTTCCTGATTGAAGTTTTAATAACGTACCCTCTGCAAGCAGCTCATTAGGTGAAGTTCTACTGTGACAGAAGCTGGTTGGTGCTCTTCAAACACGAACAAAGAAATTCTTTAGAGCTTGAAACTTTTTTCAAAGAACTTCCCGGAAGCCTCGTCATTTTAATAATAAGCATGGACATGAAAAAAGGGCACATTAAACAGCAGACGGTCTGCACGATATGTAATGGCAGAAACAATCAATCGTCTCATTCAAATGTCATGTTCCGGAACAAAGTTATTCTCCAGAGAATTATCTGGGTAAACTAGACACATGTCCAACACTCCCACCACCCACATCATTTTTCTCTTTCTATAGCCTCGCAGCAGAACATTGATATATAAAAAGCGGAAGTACAGCATCAGAGCACAGCAATAGTGGATACAGTTTTTGTGTGTGTTTTTTTACGCTTACAGAATTACATGGGAGATCAAAGTTTATTTCCACGAGTCACAGAGTGGGGCGGCAAAATGTGAAAAGTGGGTCACGTTCCTCCATTATGGAGTTGCTGCTGCTGCCACCCGTAGACTTCCAATAATATTGCGCCGCTCTATATTGTGTGATCAAAATGGGTTCGGAAGTTGTTAAGTAATATGGCTGCTGACAATATAACAAATCAAGAGTTCACTTATAACGTTACAGATTTTAATGAAAAACTGTGGTTTTAACTTTAACGCCAGCCTCTTTCAAGGCTGGATATTTTTACAAGGATACTCTTTTCTGCCAAATGCCCCGCGCTCCCCAAGTCCCCTTGGGTGGGGTGTGGGAGATGGGAGTTCGCTTGTACCTTTCAAAAATATTCAAACGATGCCGGTCCCTGAGCGCAGCCATCATTGTCGCCAGCATCTGGCTGTGTCTAATTTCTGTAATTAATTTTGGATCAAATGGTCAACAAAGCAATGGGCTGACAGAAGATTCTAATTTGGTGATCGGTCCCAGTAGTTTGGCTAGTTATCTGACATTGTTTGGCTTTTCACCAAGCATCAAACGAGTGAAGTCGCGGTAAACATCAAAATAGCGACCAAACTTATTCTACGAAACGAGTTAAAAACTGCAATCACAGGTCTCCAGCCAGTAGTGAAAGCTCACGGAGATGGACAGGCGTCTAACCAGATGAAGAATGGAATAATAAGAGGACGGCGGATTCATGAGCTTAAATTCAGTCAGACGGGAGGATTAGAAACACTGTCAAGGAAATACCATGAAGATCTTAGCGACCGATACGCAAGAAACAGAAAACGTACTGACGTCTTAGTATCGAGTGAACGAGAACAGATCGATACTAAAGCTATCACGACGGTGGAGATCAGAACGGACATTCAGATACCGACCAAAAATCTTAGGGATTTGCAGCCAAATTGGACCCAAGAGCATGGGGCGCGTGAATTCCATTTCTCTTCTCCTGGCATTCCGAAGCAGGAGAGGTCACTAGCTTTAGAGAAATCTATGCACAATTCGACCGCTCCCTCACGCGCCAAAAACTCACAATCGAAATCTGACAGCAGCGATCGTAAAACAAGATCACAGGATTCAGAAATGACGTCTGTGATGGCAAAGTACAGATTACACGAGCAAGAAAAATCTATCAGCGGGTACTTTCCACAAAGTGTCGACAACATTCACAAACGACATAATACCATAAAAAATAGTCACAGCGGTCCAATCAATAATCATTTGAATAATAAAGAATGGGAGGAAACTCACGATAAAGAAATACATATAGCTCATAATAACTCCCAAACGTTTTCTATAGAAAATGGGAACAATTCGCACAATAATTTCTCAACAGATTCCAAC
>CM067298.1:103988766-104052149 GCA_034231615.1 Meghimatium bilineatum
TTTTCAATAAAAGGTTTACTAACAGAAACATGGTCTGTGGTTTCTCAAGTATAGGTTTGCTTGCTGAAACAGGTCTATGGTTTCCCAAATATAGGTTTGCTAGCAGAAACATGGTCTTCCTAATCGAGCACGACTGTGCCACTACTTAAACATGGGTCTGCTAACAGAAACAGGTCTGTATTTTTCCAATAAAATGTTTTTTAGCAGAAACATGGTCTGTGGTTTCCCAAATATAGGTTTGCTAACAGAAACAGGTCTGTAGTTTTCCAATAAAAGGTTTGTTAGCAGAAACATGGTCTGTGGTTTCCCAAATATAGGTTTGCTAACAGAAACAGGTCTGTAGTTTTCCAATAAAAGGTTTGTTAGCAGAAACATGGTCTGTGGTTTCCCAAATATAGGTTTGCTAACAGAAACAGGTCTGTAGTTTTCCAATAAAAGGTTTGCTAGCAGAAACAGATATATGATTTCCCAAATCTGACTCAAGATCTTTTCCAAAGGATAATACCCCCCCCCCCCCATTATTCCTCTTATGTAGTTGTATCTACAACGTATACGCTTATATAATCACATATAAACAAGCAATATAATCATATCTGCCTCGTTTTTACAACCGCTGACACATTACACATTAACACACATTCAGCCTCTATCTCTCCAACCTCATTTCTTTTCCATCTTTCTCACTCCCTTGTTCTCTCCTGTTTGATTCACGCGCTGTATGTGGTTTAACCACTCATTCATCACAGATCGAGTCTGGAGAAATTGAATAACATCTTGAGATGACAGGCCGGCTTCATCACAGCCAATGTGTCCGGTACAACAAGAGCGGGGAATGTAGTGACATTCAAGTTCATTGAGCTTCAGAGAGGTAGAAGATGGGGGGGGGGAAGGCAGGAAGGCATACATGCATTAACTATGAACATAAAAATATGTTTTATAAGAAAAATAAGAATTTATTGCTGTTAATATTGAGTGGTTACTCCCTTGTTGCAGAGGCGTTCCTAAGGTCAATGATACCTGCTACGGTATCTCATGCCATGTACTTTCTTATTACCTGAGGACTTTTTTGGTCAATTTCTAGAGATATTTTCACTATATATTTTGTGGGTTAGCAACCAGCCTTGGTATTAGCACGATTTTTCTTTTAGTGTTATTATGTATTTGTTAATTGCATTGTGTATTTTGGTTTCGCCCCACCATTTCCTATAGCATACCATTCACACCTCTTGTGGCTCAACTCTCTTGTTAGTTTGTGAAGCTGGTAGGATGTGTAATCGGGGCCGTAAATAGGTTCTTCTTACAGAGGGGGTGGGGGTTAATTTTGAAAAAGAGGATTCGTGCGTTTTCATATGTTTAGTTGTCCTTTTCTTTTTTGCTAAAAATTTGACGACCTCACACTTCAACGGAGATGGTGCTCTTGATATTTAGGTCACCGCCATCAGATCATGCACCACCGATGATAGATCTAGGTACGTTCTAGAAAATCGTCTTATTTTAGAATTGGGTACCTTCAAGTCTTTTGGACTCAATTTCGACCACTCTTTGTCTAGTACTGGAGTGGTGCAGTCTTGGTTTTCATTCATTTTGTTCCATCATTTACGTTATCTTTTTGTTTGTTTTGTTTCCACATATATTTACGTTTTTCCTGTCCTTCTGGCATCTCATTTCCATATTTCCGTTGGATACCTCTGTGTGTTGTAATAATTTCCATTCGTCGTCTTTTGATGTTTTGTGCATTTCTTGATAAAGACCTTTTGGTTGAAACGGTAAATATGTTTTGTGTATTGTAATTTTTATGTTTTCATGTATGCACATCATTACTCATTACTTTTAGTTATAGTCCGTCGTGTCTGAGTGAAGCGATTATAAAAACCTGGGTTTTACGTAAGTACAATTGTTGTTACGTTTCACGCAGTACCGTATATTGATTGTTGTGTGTAATATAGTGTTCCGATATACGATATTAACAGTGGCAACATCAGAGACCAATGTGACTGTGGCAACATCAGATATACATATTGACAGTGGCAATATCAGATATCAATGTTACTGATATGGTTGACATGCAGATAAACGCAAGAAATAAAATGTAGACAACTATCATGATATTACCATAGACGTCCTTGCTATCAGTATTTTCAAGATCTAGCAACTATTTTCCCAACTTCCCAACTAAAGTCTGCCAAGGTTTTTTTTCCTTATTTCACCTTCCTCTTCCATTTCGTCTTCTTGTAGAATGTTACTCTCAATGTCATCTTCGAACGGGTCCAACCAATACGACCGTTGGTCACCTTGATCTTGGCCTGCCAATCATAATAGATTGCCCACCTCTGGCATGTAAATTATATATTGATTAAAAATGCGAAAGTACTGGATATCGAATAAATTATAAATTTGCAATACAAATGTATTTAGTTTAGTGTATCTTTAAATGCCACTGCTCCATTGGGACACTCAGGCGCTGAAAAAACAATTTACCTGCCATTCTTTCAACAGTGGGAAGAGTAGGCCTATAAGTTTTTGTTCTAGTGTTGCCAACTGAATGTCCCGTTTCACACTCATAAAGTGATATTGTTAAGTAAAATAAATCTATCTTTGTTAAGCAATGTCGATTTTAAATTTGACGTCTAGATAGCAGTTTATAACATCCATATTTACGAAACTTCATCTAAATCTAGATGTAAAATACATAATTTATATAATGTGACAACAACCGATATTGGTATATTTTCAACTATGTATATTATGGTAATGAAAATAATATATGTCTATAGTAGATTAAAGTGCAGCCCAGTAAAGGACGCAGTTTTATCATCATAGTCATCATGTGACATATTTTTTATGGATTCTCTGAACACTCTGCGATTCTGGACGAGTTGATCTGCCGCTGCAGGAAACATGTTTAAGAAATTTGATATATCACTGCATCATCGTCATCTTGGGAATCCTCTTCCCCCGATGCCGTTAACTCTGCTTTCCACAATTAATCTTGCCATGCTGTTATGTTTCTTTATATCCCTCCCCCCCCCCCAAAAAAAAAAACCACACAGTTTTTTTTGTTAAGATGTTGTTAAGGAGCAAGCTTTCTTTAACTTTTATTGATCTTAACACTTCGTGAATTGTCTTTTTTTTTAGATGTCTATGGTATACGTAAAATTCTTCTGTAGCATCTCATTTCGAAAGCAGTGGATCTCTTTGCTATAGTTTTATTTAATGCCCATGCTTCAAAACCGTATATTTGCCACTGGAAATACGCATGTTCTAATCATCCATTGTTAAATAAAGTTCTAAAGTTTCATGTGCAAAACATAACACATTTGTTTTACATTGTTCTAAACTTAAAGTTTTATACGAATTAAAAAAAGGAAAAAAAAACCTACATTCATTGGTCACCTTATTGTTTTCAGTACACGTTTTTATTTATTAATTGTGAAAGCATATACATAATTTTCCAATATATTGTTTTTTCTGTTAACTTTCTTGTGTTCCTGACCCCCCATTTCATTTATTTGTGTTGCACAAAGGTAAGAGCTCATCAATGTTGCCGACTTGTTTGGTGAAAAAATTACTAGACTCGAACTAAAACAGCTTTTAAAAAGCGCTAAAATGTTACAAGCGTAATAAGAAAAATCAACTAAAAACAGACAATAAAAACTATACGCAACAACAGTTTTTTTTAACAAAGTGCTAAAATATCTGAACTTTTTCCAGAATTTTGGTACTATATGACTAAATAACATTGTGTACTTGTGTTGTTAGACACGCAGCCCTTTAACTATCTCTTATCACTTTCTCCTTTGTTTTTATACCATTCCCTATTTCCCTCCTCCCTCTTTCCATGCAACATGATTCATGATTCAGTATAAATTCGTGTATCAATATTCTATTAACTTATTTTTCTTTTAATTGTTATTTTTTGTATTAAATATAGGATAACGATATGAATAAATGGCAAACAAGTTTCTGTTAACTAGAATAGATAGTTTCATTTAGATGTTTTTAGTTTCATTTGATTTTATCTTTATTGTGATCTTTTGTTTGAAATGTCGATTTTTTTTGTTTTGTATTTGCTCTATGTAGTACAGTTATTTAAAACATTATATATTGTTATTATATTTATTATGGTACACAGTTTTACAGCAGTCTTCCATTATTGCAATTTCTGAAATAACCCATGCATTTAAAAAATAATTTTACGGCAGTCTCCCATTCATTCCATTTCTTATACATCTATACCGCTGTCTGCCTACATCACCGATACCATTTCACAGTTGACTCTTGTGCTCTTATTGTCAGTTCTTCTTTTTCTTCTCGTTCGCATGTTGACATGTCTACACAGAAAGTCCTGTTTTCTTAATAAATGCTGCTGTATTTGAAAGTTCCTCAGTGCTCTCATACATCTTTCTGTGGATATCCATCTCTGTGGGCCAGTGTAAATCCCTTAACTGGTTTAATGTATTGCAGTCTTGCAGGATATGTTCAGCGGTCTGTGCTGCCTGCCCATAAGGGCACAGAGGTGATGGGACCAGTCTTAGTCTATTCAAGTGCATGTTTAATCTGTTGTTTCCTGTCCTGAGGCGGAAGATAATAACAGTGGTAATTATCTTTTGGGTGATCGACTTTCCTGGTGGTTTTGATGAGGGTCCTCTTTTCTTGGTAGGTGATTTTTTGGTCTTTTTGTTCCTGTGTTGCTCCATCCTTTGCCAGCCTATCTGCCTCTTCATTTCCTGGTATTCCACAGTGGGATGGTATCATTGTAAGTTTAGTTCTACGATTTCATGTGTCTATCCTATTAGATACTGATGTTTCTGTCTGATGTAGACCAGCAACGGTTCGTAATTTTTTTCTGTCGCGGACCCCGAAAACATCTGTTCATTTATCTTTTTACTAGTAATGTAAATGTTCATAACTTATGTCAACAATATTTTTACAAATTTTTACTGAACTCTCCTTTTGTCAACAAACTGTCAAGAATTCAGGGACAGTCTGCTTAATAACGTAACAGAGAAATCATAATGCAGAAAACGGGATTTGAACCAGTTTCTCTCTAATGGTACCCACTCACCTAGCAACTTGAGTCAACACGTTTTCCGTCTTTGACAACACCTCATCCGTGAAAGAAATGCGATTTTAATCAAGATTTCCAATGAGTATACTCTATATATTCTTCGTGTAGACATATATTCTACGTGTAGACATATATATTCTATGTGTAGATATATATATTCTACCTGTAGACATATATATTCTACGTGTAGACATATATATTTAAAATGGCAAATAATTTTTACCCACCACCCCAATTTTCCCAATTTAACAACTTATATCAACATTCTCCCTTATCAACAATTTGTGTCAATCTTCTCCCTTGTCTACAACTTTTGTTAACCTTCTCCTTGTCAACAACTTGTGTTAACCTTCTCTCTTGTCAAAAGCTTGTGTCAATGTTCCCCTTTGTCAACAATTTGTGTCAATCTTCTCCTCTGTCAATAACTTGTGTCAATCTTTGCTCTTGTTAATAATTGGTGTCAATTTTCTCCATGTCAACGACTTGTGTTAACTTTTTCCCTTGTCAAAACGTGTGTTAACATTCTCCCGTGTCAACAACATGTGTTAATTATCTTCCTTGTTAACAGCTTGTCTCCCTTGTCTACAATTTTTGTTAACCTTCTCCCTTATAAACAACTGTCAAACCTTGTTGACTCCCCTCCTCTTCTTTAATTGTTGACCTAATTTATAGACAGCTCCTAATATTTGTTTCACGTCTGCGTGGATCCCCAATTTATGAACCGCTGATATACTTGAATAGTCTACTTCAATTTTGGGCCTGTCTATTTTATTGGATACAGTGGGACCTAAACTTTCATATTTTTTATTGCCTGTTCGATAAGGTGCTTCAGCAATATACTTTGACCAACAGATTTATAGAGATATTACAATTGAGCTTTCAATATCTTGTAAATTCATTCTGACTTTATTGAGATAATCTTTGATTCAGAATTTACATCTTTGCTAATAGACCTTCAAGTTGCAAAAACTCACAACAATGGAAAGATGTACTCGAGCTATGTTGAATTTGTATAACCATTATGTGTTCATGAATATATATGTGAGATTGCAAATGGTGAGAAGAAATTTGAGAAAATATTTTAAAAATAACATGTAAAATACGGACATCTTTCTGACAGAATTTGGACATCTATAATCTTCTAGGAACATGTGCCATAGTTCAGGAATTACTTACTGTTCGATTATGCGGATAGAGTGCACCTAAATGGAATGTTCTTCTACTTCTTCGTTCGCTCATTTGACCATGTTATTCTCTCTGAAAAAGGTGGTTGTCTGTCTCAACATTATGACACAGTAATACATGTTTCTCTCAATATGGTTGGGGTAAATCTCTGATTTACGTCTTTCTTGAAGACTGCATGTTCTACTGTCTATTTGACTTCTCAACATGGACACATGTCTGAGTATGACTTTATTAAGACGTTACCGCATCTGGACTTGTTATTCTATCATAAAACTCAACATATCAATATTGCTTTGCGTCTCATATCCCAGATTTCTTCTTCTTCTGCGTTCGTTGAACTCAAACTACTGCAGCAATTAGAAGACGTAAGTGATGCCTTTGTGATGTGGATATATAAAAGAATAGGGACAACATTATGGAAAGAGAAGAGAACAAAAAAGAGGCTATAAAAAACATTTAATATGAAGAAGGAATTATTACAGGAAATAAAGATCAACCACATTAAATATTTTGGACATATTAAAAGGCATGACACCTTGTTGCAGACTTTACTTGAGGGTAAAGTCGAAGGGATGCGAACAAGAGCTAGGCACATATACAAGAGGGAGAGTACCATCACAAGATGGACAGAATACAGTCTATCCAAATACACCACAAGAGACGGGATGTTGGAGGTCAGTTACAGCCTATCTTCGTTGCGGAGACGGCATTTAATGATGATGATGAAAGAGACTTCAAAAGTTAGACTGTTATTGCTCAAACTCCCATTGTATCTCTCATGTAACAGGGCAGTGGTCCTTACGTACATGCATATATACTTACATTTACATGCATGAATACCTACACCTACATAAATGTATACTTACACTTACATGCACGAATACTTACACTTACAAACATGAATACCTACATACATGAATACTTACACTTACATGCACGAATACCTACACTTACAAACATGAATACCTACATACATGAATACTTACACTTACTTACATGAATACTTACACTTACATACATGAATACTTACACTTACATACCGACTATATGAAATAACTTTGAAACGGACATAGAGAATGTACATTATGTGAGGTTTTCTTATCCCGATTATATGACACTGGTCTAATTTTATTGACGGAACGCCGCACTCGAATTTGCACGAGCATCACGTAGGAACAAATGTGACGAAATTTGAATGATTATTCAAGCCAATTCCGCCTCTAACTTTCATTGATTTCCTCCTGATGGCATCGAAGTCCGAAGATGTTTGTTCCAAGAATCATGATATGCGCACAAACAGACTTTCCTGTCTATTTCTTTAGGTGTCTTTAGGTGCACCAATTTTACTGCTTGGTGGTCCTGTGGCAGTATCATAATTACTGCCGTAATACTAAGAATGTGGTTAGTGGACCGGCCTTACAAACACAACTCGATCAAATTAACTCGCGTTCGAAAGCCGTTCGTCTGCATCATGCTTGCAATCTCGTAACTCCCTGACCCGTAACTCCCTGACTCGTAACTCCCGGACTCACAACTCCCGGACTCGTAACACCCGGACTCGTAAAACCCGGACACGTAACTCCTGGACTCGTACACTGTTTGTTCATGACCAGATTTGTTCCCCATAGTCTCGGTTTGACATTCACCATTAGAAGACCTACTAACATAATTTAATCATGAATTTTGGGTCATATTTCGATTATTCCCGTGAATTTCGTTGGTCAGAGTTGGCAGGTGACTCCTGGGTTACACAAAGTATATAAATAGTGACCAACAAAGATCACAGCAATAAACAAAAACATCACACACAAAAGGCTGATTCTGCATACATTTGATTCAGCTGCTAGGTTTTTCTTGACGATTGGTCGCGGTTTAGTGTAGCAATTGGATGGTTGTATTGAGGGTAGAGGGGGGTTTAGATCCATGTTTAGTCCCGAAGAGAGATATTCTAGTGTGGCAGTATCATAGGTTCATTATATCATGTCAGGTCATCATGTGGGCTTATACCACGGGCCCAACTAGTTTTAGAACCCTCGCTAGCTACCACATGAAATGCAGATGGTATCAGTAACAGAGATTCATTATTTGATATGAATCCTGAACTTCAGCCGTACGAAATGTTTAATTGTACCCCGCGGTCCGAAGGCTGACCAGTAAAATACAATAGACAGTAGAGATCGCCGGATTATATTCAAACACTTTTAAGTACGTATCGAGATGGATAGTGTGACTGTTATGTGAATGAACGTACAGATTGGTTGAAAAAGGAGAGAGAGAGTGAGAATCAGTTTTTAGTTGGATAGTTCTGGAGTTTGGAAGTCGACCTGGACGGACGTGTTCAGGAAAGTTAGTTTTCTGACCAAAATGGTTCGGTTACAAGAATAGTTTTCAGACTTGAGAGTCTGGACGCTGAGTTGATGTTCGAATATTAGATATGCAATTTATGAAATTCATGTTATAAGTTGATGTTGTACCTTTCTGGACTTTGAATAAATTGTGTAATAAAGTTCGAGACATATGTAAAAGCTGGAGTTACAGCCTTGTTGCATACGTGTGTATCACTTGGATATATGTGAGAGAGCCACAACAGATATAACTTCATAACCTTTTACACTGTCATAACTGTTGACAAGCAGCATTTCACCCTTCATAACAGGTGATGACAAACCTTTTTATACGTTCATAACTGGTGACATACCAATGTATTACCCTATCACAACTGGTGACGTAACTAGGACAGCCTAATACGTTCACAATCGTAGATATCAAAATAGACAAAAATAGGTATAGGTGTTAACAAAATAAGTCAGTGAAACAACAACGAGACAGGGTGACAAACTAAAGCTTGTTTCACTGACTTATTTTGTAACACTTATACCTATTTTTATTTACTTTGATATTTGCCCTGTGTTATCCCAGCCACCCATTTCCTGTTTAGGGTTTTTACCCGACACTGGTACTTTCATCATAGATACCTCCAATTATTTGCAGGATTTAATACGATTGCATGTCTGCAAGTAAAGTGATGGAACAAATCTACTAGATATTCAATTTTTTCTAGTAAAGTGATGGAACAAAACTACTAGATATTCAATTTTTGCTAGTAAAGTGATGGAACAAAACTACTAGATATTCAATTTTTGCAAGTGATGGAACAAAACTACTAGATATTCAATTTTTGCAAGTGATGGAACAAAACTACTAGATATTCAATTTTTGCAAGTGATGGAACAAATCTATTAGATACTCAATTTTGTGCAAGTAAAGTGATGGAACAAAACTACTAGATACTCAATTTTTGCTAGTAAAGTGATGGAATAAAACTACTAGATACTCAAATTTTGCAAGTAAAGTGATGGAATAAAACTACTAGATACTCAAATTTTGCAAGTAAAGTGATGGAATAAAACTACTAGATACTCAAATTTTGCAAGTAAAGTGATGGAATAAAACTACTAGATACTCAAATTTTGCAAGTAAAGTGATGGAATAAAACTACTAGATACTCAAGTATAGTGATGGAACAAAATTACTCGATATTCAAACGAAAACCTTTGAGTAGGAGACGTCTTCTTAAAGCAGTACATAGCTTTGAGAGCTGGAGTTTTGATGGTATCAAAGAAAACTCAAGAGAATTCCTCCCGTTGCACATACGAAACAAGAGCTACGGCGCTTGTAATTCTTGGAAATCAAAACAAAGTACTTGTTTATGCTAGGAATCTACTATTTCTTCCGCCGTAGAAAAGAACATATATAAATATCTGAAACATCTGACTAAAACTAAGAATATTGGTATGACAATTGTCTGCTCACGCGTATGCACGAATGCCAGAAAATATATCGAAGTAGAAGAAAGCGCATAAAAACATGACAGTGTCACTATATTTATTGCCAATGGCTACATTTTCATTCTAACCACGGCACTCGAGCTGGGTGTTTTTCGCTGCCAGCTAATTTCTGTCCATTATTCATGGAAAAAAATTGTCTGACATAATGCGTCATTCACGCTGTTGAATGTGCTTCTGGCCAAATCTTGCTGTTCGCCATATATATTTCTTATCGGTTCTGCTCTCTCTATTTTTTGTTGAAGCAGTTTGAATCCAATAAGTTCTTGTCGTTAAATATAAAGATAATCCGGCGATATAATCTGCTGGCCTCCTTTAGTTTTCTAATAGGTTTTCTTCCACCAAAACATTCTGGATATCCTTGACTAGAATATTCTATACATTATTATACTAAAACATTCTAGACATGATTGAAAGAGAATATTCTATACTTTATTCTACTGTACTAAACATTCTACATATCATTGTCTTGTGACAATTTTACTTTTGTTATATGTCTTAATTATTCATCCATTGCCTAACGGGTTAGCACGATAACACGTTACGGAATAGACTCATCATCATTAACACTGCTAAGGTTGACAAATTATAGAAGAAAATTATCATCAAATTTACTAGAGATAGCACGTTACGAAAGAGAATCATCATCATTAACACTGCTAAGGTTGACACATTATAGAAGATAATCATGCTAAACTTTACTAGTGATGACACATGATCTTGACAAATAATCTATGAAAACTGGAACGTAAGACCATCTCTGTGATTAGTAAAAGCGATTAGTAACCAGACTTTCATCTTAGCCCTTGTCAAGTTATCAATGCCATATTCATCAGTTCCGACAGGCCAATTAATGTTACTGACCACAAGCCGCGTACTAAACGATGGCTGTCAATGTCAGACTGTTGATGCGGTCTTCAGTGTTTCCATGGAGTAGCACTGGAGATGTGAACATGTTACAATTAATCAATACAAAATCCCCAACCCACCAACTAATCATCTTCAGTCTGTGTTACTTGTAGATAATAGGAAGAGTGGTAATTGAACACCTTGAATACTTATCACTGCTGTTTTGTCACTTAGGTTGTTTGACCACATATTCTGAGTAATCATTGAATGTAGATTCTTTTTTAAAAAAACGCGTTTCTCTACGTCATATCAGGCATAACACAAGAGAACTCCATATTAAACCCTGAAATGTGTGATAGGATTTGCAAAAAACATGCCGTATTGTTATGGAAATAACGAATCTTGTTTATAAGCAAGTCAAGAGTCTTCCAAGTTATGTCCGTGCGGACAAACGACAAGATGTTCAAGTAGGAGTTAAAGTGTAACATCAGCGTAGACAAGCGACATGATGTCCTAGTAGGAGTTCAAAGATGACCGCTGCACTAATGCCATGCACCGTAAAGGAGCAGATTCCATTATTCATATTCTGAGTAGCAGTGGGTGAAACCAATAAAAGCTCATTGATGAATGAAGGCGCAGCTCATTGATGCTTGACAGGCACTCAAAGTGTACGAGTGAAATATGAAATTCCAAAATGGCATGTATTCTGTGACAAGCTGCTCTAGGCCGATGGCAGACACACACAGTAATGGCAGACACACATAGTAATGGCAGACACACACAGTAATGGCAGACACACATAGTAATGGCAGACACACATAGTAATGGCAGACACACATAGTAATGGCAGACACACATAGTAATGGCAGACACACATAGTAATGGCAGACACACATAGTAATGGCAGACACACACAGTAATGGCAGACACACATAGTAATGGCAGACACACACAGTAATGGCAGACACACATAGTAATGGCAGACACACACAGTAATGGCAGACACACATAGTAATGGCAGACACACATAGTAATGGCAGACACACACAGTAATGGCAGACACACATAGTAATGGCAGACACACACAGTAATGGCAGACACACATAGTAATGGCAGACACACACAGTAATGGCAGACACACACAGTAATGGCAGACACACATAGTAATGGCAGACACACATAGTAATGGCAGACACACATAGTAATGGCAGACACACACAGTAATGGCAGACACACACAGTAATGGCAGACACACACAGTAATGGCAGACACACACAGTAATGGCAGACACACACAGTAATGGCAGACACACATAGTAATGGCAGACACACACAGTAATGGCAGACACACATAGTAATGGCAGACACACATAGTAATGGCAGACACACATAGTAATGGCAGACACACATAGTAATGGCAGACACACATAGTAATGGCAGACACACATAGTAATGGCAGACACACATAGTAATGGCAGACACACATAGTAATGGCAGACACACATAGTACTGGCAGACACACATAGTAATGGCAGACACACATAGTAATGGCAGACACACATAGTAATGGCAGACACACATAGTAATGGCAGACACACATAGTAATGGCAGACACACATAGTAATGGCAGACACACATAGTAATGGCAGACACACATAGTAATGGCAGACACACATAGTAATGGCAGACACACATAGTAATGGCAGACACACATAGTAATGGCAGACACACATAGTAATGGCAGACACACATAGTAATGGCAGACACACACAGTAATGGCAGACACACATAGTAATGGCAGACACACATAGTAATGGCAGACACACATAGTAATGGCAGACACACATAGTAATGGCAGACACACATAGTAATGGCAGACACACATAGTAATGGCAGACACACATAGTAATGGCAGACACACATAGTAATGGCAGACACACATAGTAATGGCAGACACACATAGTAATGGCAGACACACATAGTAATGGCAGACACACATAGTAATGGCAGACACACATAGTAATGCTCCCCAGAGTCCATTGGATAACTGGAAATCACTGCGGTGAATAATTGGCAATTGACTGAGTGAAATGGCAATACTTCTCGATATGAGATCAGATTTCGATCGTCATTTTTTCATGTACTGCTGATTGGCAAATCTTTGCATTGTGGCCGGTACAGCAATTTACACCATAAGTTACACATAGTCGTATCGGTGTCTGTAAAAAAAGAAGAAGAAGAAGAAGCAGTAGTTTTATTCTTTTTTCTCCTGAGGAAAAGAAGATTCAACTGAGCAAAGTACTACACTTTGTTAAATGTAGCAAATATATAAATAAAGAACCAAAGTAGCCACCAAGATAATCATCGAACACTAACAACAAGTGTCGTAATTATGACACGTCCTTCTCCAGAATAATCCTTAGTGTAGATCTTAGCGTAATTTATCTTGTCTGATGCGACTGATATTTGGGCATATTGCGCATACGTTGTGTCTCCACTCGATGAAAAGTACAGAGTGGGGGGGGGAGCTAGATCAGACAAAATAAGTGAAGCTGTTTGGTATCTGCACGCACAACTTTTCTGGATAATGACTTGATTTGTGATATGGCTAAAGCTGTATATAAAGAATGGAAGGAAGACATCTCAGGCTACTCAAACACACGGTTACCCATGAAGACGGATATGTCTGGCCATTGGCGCAAATAAAACGGCGACACACACATTTCTATTCTCTAGACTATATTCTGCTGGAAATATACTCCAGGTATCATTTAAAAGATTTCTGCAGGTACCTCACTGCATGAATCTATCTTTCTTTGTGTTCGCTACTTGTTGTATACACCGTCAGACAAGTGTTATGGATAAACTCTACTTTTATCTCAACTTCTTCCTTGGTTCTCTCTTTCTATATATATATATACATATATCTCTTTCCCTCTCTCTCTCTCTCTCTCTCTCTCTATATATATATATATATATATATATATATATAGATATATGCGAAGTTGGGCCGTTGGGTCAATATGTATTTCTAAATTGCCTTCATTGGAGACAATATTTTTGCAGTATATGCTCAGTTCTGTTCCACAAGTGTACAGTATAGTGATATATCATTTCAAGGTTGCCAAATGGTTGAAACTGTTTATGATCAATTTTTTTTAAAGAGGTGGCCAAAAACGTGTTGAATTCCAAAATTGTGTATTAACTAAAAAAAAAAACATAGTAAAACCGATCTACAATGTGGTGAAATGCAGATATACGCAAATTTATTCTGGCGTTTTATTCAGTGTTTGTGGACCCGAATTTTGTAAACAACTTTGAATATATAGGGTTAACCATTAACACCACAGGAGATTGCTCGGCAGAGATAAGAAAGATATTAGCAAAGGCACTACAAAAAACATCACAGATAAAAAAAATATGTGGCAAGGGGCAAACAGATAAGTTGTAACTATTAAAAAGTTATATCTTTCCAGTGACAACATATGGTTGTGAGACGCGGGCAACGACATCTGAAATATATAAGAAAATATCGACATTCGAAATGAAATGTTATAGAAAGTTTTTTAAAATAGCATGGACATAAAAAAGAACTAATGCGGATGTTCGCAAAGATCTGAACATAGAAGAAGACGCATTAAAACTATGAAAAAACACAAATCTACATATTTCTGACATATAAAAAGACACAATAGTTTGGAAAGATTAATCATGGAGGGGAAGATTGGGGTAAGAGAACAAGAGGCAAGCTAAGACTATGATGGATACATGATATCGAAGACCTTCTGACCATGACACTAGAAGAGGAAGGGCAGCTCGCACACAACCGTGAAATTTACAGAGTGACAGTGAGAACAACGTTCTGGAAAAGACACGTCACATTTAGAGAGATCTATTCGTAACATATATTTACTTATTGATTATTATCCGTGAATTGCTTTAATGATTTTATAGTTTTGTGTAAGTCACATTGACTTATCGACTGATTGTGTTGTGTAAGTCACATTGACTTTTCGACTGTGTTGTGTCAGTCACATTGACTTATCGACTGATTGTGTTGTGTAAGTCACACTGACTTATCGACTGATTGTGTTGTGTAAGTCACACTGACTTACATCATAGTAATGAACTAGAATGGCAATCAAGTGATGGGACAACTAAGAGACAAGTACCAAGCAGCAAAAGGAAGAGCCTAATAATTGCACACACGGGAAGCAAATATCATGGTCTACATAATATTTTACTAAATAATCCTGAACTTATATTTATTTCTAAATATTCAGTTACTTTGGATTATCCATACAGAGATGAATGGTAAGACATTTCAAGATTGGATTATGAACAATGTTCTTCCTTCATTGGATAAACATTCGTGTTTGATAATGTAAAATGGTTCATATGACAATGATGTGGCATCAGAAGCGGAAATTCCTAATTTATCATGTACTAAAGATGCAATAAAGATTTAACTGACCAAAAACAACATTCCATTCAACGAAATATCTCTGAATCCTGAATTGCTTGGAATTGTGAAAAAGACACAGTATACAAAGATGTTTCTTATAGACAAAGCAATCCAGGAACATGGTCAAGGATATTTAAGGCTACCACTACCTTACCATTCTCACTCAAAACACAATAGTATTAGTTTGGGCTAAAATTAAGCAACAGAAAATACAACGTTCAAATTAAAAGATGTTGAAATACAAATGCCACCATCTCTAATATAGCCAGGGATTATTGGAATAGACGAAAAAAAAACATGCGTGTACAAGAGAAACAGAAATAATGGAAGAATGATGGTTTGTCATTCATTCAGCCGAGATTGGTTATCAGTTTCTCAGAGACATCTGACTATGATTCGGATGAAGTTTAATTTCTTTAAAGATGACCGAACAGTTATTAACAAGCACATTAGAGGAGCAACGTTCAAATATGATATTTATACACCTCAAAGTGGTGATACATACAGAAAACAATAGATCAAAGAAATTCCCAATATGGTAGCGGACTGAATGTCAATGTCAAATAATGTCAAGAGTATCTTGCATACAGATTATTTAAGAAATCATCTTCAACAGGTACTATATTCAAATATGGACACATTATTGTAATAGTAGACACGCCAATGCTCAGTCAACTCACAGAATCTGTATCTGAAGTGGTAAAATTTCTTTTCTCGATACACAATAATTAGTATGCCGATAAAGATCAAAGGATTTCAATCGTTTATAAAAACTGGACATGATTCACACAAAACGTATATAATTATCGTGTCTAACTAAATGTGACCTCATATGCAAACAAAAATTGAGTTAATGCTTTAGACGATTAATCAGTTAATTCCATTTGTTTGAGGGCAAAGCTAGTGAAACGTGCTATAGCTCATTTTTCTTTGTTTACTCATGTGGTCAAACGAGCTTTTCGGGTGCTTTTCCATTGTCATTGTTCTGCGCTGAAGTCTATGGTTATGCTTGTTGTTCCTGTGTGTTGTCATGATGCATGAATTGTTTGACGAATTCAAGAGGGAGAGTCAAAACTCTGTCACAGTGTTGCATCCAGTAGTTATACTCCTGAGTCATTTGCCACATGAGCGTTCATTTTTGTATAGAACATCGAGAGTAGAACAAAGGTTTTTTTTTCTAGAAGCGATCAACAAAAAACAAAATAAAAACTGAAAAAAATATGGGTTTCGCACAATTTTGTTAGATTAACATAAAACACGGTGCCTGCTGAATTGCATTATACGCCTGCTATACTAGATCACGCGTGAGTTATTTTATTAATTCACAGCCATCTGAATAATGAAATAATTTGTGCTTACCACTTGTTCCATTAGCATTCGACAGAAAACCATACAATAAGATCAATTGTGTATTGTCAAAGTTAAGCATTCAACCAAGTTGTTATAAGTTATGTGTCAGGCAATTTGTAAAGTAACAGTATAATCTTGACGTAACAATTTATAAAGAGACATATTTTTGCCTTAGATGAAACGAGCAATTTATGAGATACACAAAAATTACCTTCACAAAATCTGTGGTTTAATATTATAACACAACATGAAATTTGATTTCAGTCTTTCTATGCGCTGTGGCCCTTGTTTGTCTTGCTGAGTCAGGGGTAGAAGAGTTATCTGGAGATGGCCTTCTTGTATGATGTTTGTAAGCTTGTTCCTGTGGCTTCTTTGATTTCTGTGGTCCATCTTTGACATGTCCCGCCTCTGACTTTATAGCTATGATGTCTATGTGTCATGTCCATCTGTGGCATGCTGTCTGTTGGTAGTCTGGAAGTGTTTGGAAAACTCGTGATCTGTTGTCTTTTGATGTGTTCCAATACTGGTATTGTTTTAGTTATCTGTCTGATATTATCGTTTCTAATTATATCTCTTAATAACACTCCGAGTATTTTTCGTAGACATGTCATTTTTGCTGTCACTATTTTTCTTTTGTCTTGTGTTATCATTCTCCAGGTTTGGTACTGGTAGCATAGTGATGGGATAATAACAGTCTTGTATTATGCAACTTTAGTATCAATGTTTATATATGTCTTTTATATATATATATATATATATATATATATATATATATATATATATATATATATATATATATATATATATGTTTATATATATTATCTATGTGATATTTTTCTCACCAAAAAACATTGCCAAGTGAAAATGCGCCACTCATGTCTGGTCTGGTAAATGGCAAATTACGTGTCCAAGTCATTCTAATTTTGAATATTTTTGTTTATTTTTAAATATTTTTTTTATTGTTGTCTTTCTTGAGAAAGGTCCCTATTGGACCGTAGCGTGGAAAATTGTCGTTGTTCTTTGTTTTATTGATATTTATTTATTTTTTTATATTGGTAGTTAGGACTTTGTAGTAACATCTTTACTTTATTCAGTATTTACCACTTTTTCATTTGGTTACTGCGGCCCTCTCCATTCTGTCGAACACCGTCTGACATTTTGGTTATTTCTATAAAATTACATCTTTGTTGCCTTTATCTTTCCACTATCCTGCTTATTTATTGTCAAAGACTCGCACATCCTTATGTTAGATTCGGTGATATGAAGCTGTGAAGAATTCTCTTCTTCACCTATAGTGATAGTGATATAATACACAGTATGATATATTTCTCATTTGTGGAATTCTCCCTTTGTCTGCCCTAGTCGGCTTCGTATCTTTGTCTAACGTATTACTACATCTGATATTATCTTTGTTACTAAATATTAGGACTGGAACACCTGTTTGAGTATTGAGCATTTCACTTTGATCTTGCACGTTGAGAAATTTTGTTTCTAAAAAAACAACAGAGCAATCACGTATGATTTCTTGTTATTTAAGAAAATGAATACATGTATTATCTTGGATAAAATATGATGTTTATGTTGTAAAACATGTATTACCTTGGATAAAATATGATGTTTATGTTGTAAAACGTGTATTACCTTGGATAAAATATGATGTTTATGTATTAACAAATGCATTATCTTGGACACGTTTATGTTGTAAAACATGCATTATCATAACTTCCAACTAGTTGCATTATTTTCAGTAACCCCTCGTGTAACTTCCAACCACCTTCACATTTTTTAGTAACAACTCGTGTTAACTTCCAACCAGTTTCACTTTTTTCAGTAACCTCTCGTGTAACTTCCAACTAGTTTCACTGTTTTAGCAGTTACCCCTCGTTGTGTAACTTCCAGTTTCATTTCTTTCAGTAACCCTTCGTTGTGTAACTTTCAACTAGTTTCACTTCTTTCAGTAATCCCTAGTTATATAATTCTGTAACCAGTCTGATGAATCTGTTGTTTCATATAACACTATAGACTTGTACGGGTTTCTTACCCTGTACGTACAAGTACTAATTGTTTCTATTTTGTCTGATATTAGATTGCGTCTACCTAATATATTCTTGATCTTTCATGATACATCCTTGAATACAATATACAGTATGTTCTTCTTATTCTTCTTCTGATTTGTTCTCAAACTCCTCCATATCAGTGGAATATCGTCAGGAGAATGGAGTGCGTTTTGTCATGGTTTTCAGCTAAACTGCGACATTTTCACCTCTCGCAACATGACACATTCGATTCCAGCATGAATTGTGGGTCATAACCCTAGATAGGATAGGGCAGTCAACTCCATCTCACAGTCTCTTAGTCACCTTCGATATGCTTGAAAGGTAACAGTGTTGATATTATTTGCTCCACGCTTGGTATCAACAACACTCAGACGATATTTGATTGTGTTCTTGATGTGCGAGACTATTCTTTATCATTATATTATTATCTATAACATATATATATTATTAATAGATAAATTATCATTAATCGCATCTTACCACATTCACAAGAGATAATGTAACTTTTCTTCCTATGCTCCCTCCGGAACTCCGCAGTAAACAGTTTAAACACCAGGAAAATCTGGTACAATTTGTGACAGAGACTGTGATCGACAATTTAGAAGCAGTTAAAACTAATTTTCTCTCCCAGAGAGTTTATCCTCAACTTTGTCCGGTTAAAACTAATTAGTTTCCCCTCGGTAGAGAGTTTATCCTCAACTTTTTCCCCGGACGTGACAGCTTGAATGGATCAGATTTGCTCTGTGATGTATCGAGATCTGCAATCAACTAGCGATACTCATAATTACGAAACAACTATTGCTGGACTGGAATCAGGTTTCTAGTCCAATATTTATTCTAGCGCCCATACGTGGATCAAATATCTCCTCTAGTTTAGACTATCTGCCATTTCGTACTTAGTCCTATCATTCAAGTGCTTTAACCACCCCTTCAATTACTAAGGTTCATTGCCCTGTGCTTGGAGAAAAAACACAGCTGTTGGTGAGTTGGGACCAAAAGTTTTTCTTTTTCTGCGTGAATGAAAACAGAGAAATTTTGGCAGCAGACGAAGATTGCTATACAACTAGGTGCGTCTTCCCAGCCTACATGCTTGAAAGGGATTTTTATACAGAGAAAAAAAAATAAAAACATGAAATATAAGTACGGAAAAACGAGATAAGAAAAATATGATAACATGGCCACACAAAAAAAGAAAGGATGGAAGGTATACTTTCTGTCCCTTGATCGGATTTTAAAAATCTCATTTTAGAAGTCAAGAGAGAGAGAGAGAGAGAGAGAGAGAGAGATGCGATCGTGGATAAATTAGAAGATACAGTTAATAGACACCAATCATAAATATACACTGTTCTAGAATGAGAGCGAATTGATCGCCGAGTGGTTAGACACTAAAAGGATAATCTTAGTGCATAGCAATCAATAGAAAGTTAACAAGAATACGCACTTACCTGTGGGAGGAAACTGCGCTGTATTTGCTCAGGTAAGTGGGGTGTTTAAAACCACATCAAGAAACACTAAACTAAAATCATAATCTATATAAACTATATTTTACTTTCTATTTCTTAGAAGAACTCTCAGATTGCTCATTGCCATTGGAACTATCTAGAATGCTCCATGACATAATTGGTGTAACAACCATGGCTTATTTGTTTGTTTGTTTTGCGTTCGCTCCATTGTAACCATCACGGATATCCGTGCGATTTCCGCCGGGAGCGTGATTATGTTGTGCCACCTTTATGCGCATTGTAGGCCTAGCACATCCGATTTCGGCATGCCTTGACAATTCGGGTGGGCTACCCTTAGCCTGTGACAGCCTCTATATCTGTCTCCAGGCACGCGTAGTGGCGACTCTTCGCCCAGACGATTTTTGCTCTCGTCTGACTCGCACGAGGTGTTCCACTGTCTATGAACTTGCCTCGTGTAATTGGGCGTGCTGTGCCTGTGCCCATTGGGTACTGAACCGTTTCTCATCCGTGAGCCTGGTTCCTTAGGGGAAGAACTCAACAGAGGAGTTGGACCCTGGCTCTTTCGCCCTCTTAGCCGAGGTGTCATTCACCGACATCGTGTACCCCTTGTCCAAGTTCGAGTCTCACACCACGCGTTTGAGAGCAAGGCGTTCTCGAGCTGAGCGTCCTTGTCCCAATAGCGCCTAAGCCCATCAGGTACTGAACCCTTTCTCTCTTCAAGTGTATTTCCGGTGTAGGAAAACCTGACAGTAGAGTTGGGCCAGGGCTAAATCGTTGTCCCTTTTGTGCCTGAGCCCATCGGGTACGGAACCCTTTCTCTCTGCAAGTGTACTTCCGGTATATGAAACCTTGACAGTAGAGTTGGGCCAGGACTACCATCGTTGTCCCTTTCTTGCCTAAGCCCATCGGGTACAGAACCCTTTCTCTTCGCGAGCATATTTCCGGTTTAGGAAGGCTCGACATTAGAGTTGGATTAGGTCTTCTTGCTTTACCAAACGCCAATGAATGGGTCTGGGTCTCTGCCTGTAAGGAACACAGGTAACTAGAAGCTCGTCTCGAGCTGACGGAGCTTGTAGTTCCCCTTTCCTAGGGACTTTTCACTTTCTATTTGCAGTTCACGCTGCCCTCTAGCGCTGTTCTGCCCTTTCATTGTTTCATTGTACTCGGTATGACATCTATTTGTCTCTCGCCATGCATCTACCTTTACGTGCATTTTACATTGGCCGCCCCTCCAATGTTCGGACTGGACTGACTAGCTTCACTGTATGTCGACAGTGTCGCTATATGTGGTGCTGCTGGTGGTGTCGGAGATATTGTCTGTCTCTTGTGCAGTCAAATCTCTTTCCATCTGCTACCTCCACATTCTCGGACACGATCCCCAAATGATTTGGCCAGAATCAGCTCGAGCTGCTGTATTTCTGTTTCCATGGTGCACCGCGTGGAGGTACATTTGGGATCTTGGTTATCTGCTAATCCTGGGTCCGCCTAGAACAATGCGTTCCCTTTGCACCCCTCATGGCTTATTGAAATGTTTACGCTCGGTGTCTCGTTCTATATGGTCATTGATCGTCAATAAAACTGATTCAAATTGTGAGAGAACAGAATACATAGAATTTGTGTATCTGCAGAATAATTTATCAAGATAGTAGCAAACAGAATACATAGAATTTGTGTATCTGCAGAATAATTTATCAAGATAGTAGCAAACAGAATGCATAGAATTTGTGTATCTGCAGAATAATTTATCAAGATAGTAGCAAACAGAATACATAGAATTTGTGTATCTGCAGAATAATTTATCAAGATAGTAGCAAACAGAATGCATAGAATTTGTGTATCTGCAGAATAATTTATCAAGATAGTAGCAAACAGAATACATAGAATTTGTGTATCTGCAGAATAATTTATCAAGATAGTAGCAAACAGAATGATGATAAAACTAGAACAAGCAAATGTATTAAAGTTAATAGAAAGGGGGGGGGGGTAATGTGGATTTGAAAATAATACAGTTGTAAACTAAAAAATGGTATAGAATGGATATACTGTGGGAGGGTATATAATGGATATACTGTGGGAGGGTATAGAATGGATATACTGTGGGAGGGTATACAATGGATATACTGTGGGAGGGTATAGAATGGAAATACTGTGGGACGGTATAAAATGGATATACTGTGGGAGGGTATAGTATGGATATACTGTGGGAGGGTATAGAATGGATATACTGTGGGAGGGTATAGAATGGATATACTGTGGGACGGTATAAAATGGATATACTGTGGGAGGGTATAGAATGGTTATACTGTGGGAGGGTATAGAATGGTTATACTGTGGGAGGGTATAGAATGGTTATACTGTGGGAGGGTATAGAATGGTTATACTGTGGGAGGGTATAGAATGGTTATACTGTGGGAGGGTATATAATGGTTATACTGTGGGAGGGTATAGAATGGTTATACTGTGGGAGGGTATAGAATGGTTATACTGTGGGAGGGTATCGAATGGATATACTGTGGGAGGGTATATAGATTAGCAGACAGGAGAATAATACAGTTGTAAACTAGAACAGCATACAGATCTTCGTCTGTTGCCTGCAAAATTGTATCTTATTTTTGATAGTTGTTCTCAAGCTCCTGCTGGTCAGTAGTATGTAGTATGTAGTATGTAGTATGTACTATGTAGTATGTAGTCCAAAAAACAGAATGCATTTTTTTAGATTGATCGTGATATTTAGGTCTTTCTGTCGAAATATTAAACTTGAACAAGACATTTGTGGGACACTTCTGTGAGATGGGTATCCAACCGTTTGTGAAATCGCATTAGTCAACATATGCGACGTTATTGGTAGATCATTGTGTTACTACAACATTATTGGTAGATCAACGTGTCACTATGACACGCATGATAGATCAATGTGTTACTACGACACGCATGGTAAATCAATGTTTTACTACGACACGCATGGTAGATCAATGTGTTACTGCAACATTATTGGAAGATCATTGTGTTATTGTGACATGCATGGTAGATCATTGTGTTACTAAATCTCTTCTCTGTTTTCTGGCCCCAAATGAGCGATAAATATAAATAAAACATTTTTTTTAAAAACATAATTTCTTATGGGGTATGCAGTTTTGCTGTAGTTTTCTTTGCACACCATTGATTATATACTGTACAAAATAAGAAATGCAACATATTTCAAACGTGCACCAACATTTTATTTTACGGAATTAATGTTTCAAGTTTGGCATGAAGAAACGTTCAGACTTTAACTAAACGAAACTTGTCTTCAGTAATACCTAACGGTCCATTGGCGATTCCCGTTCGCCTACTGAAGTTGGTTCTAGTGATGCCGGTCCGTAAGAACAGGACATCTGTATGGTCTTCTAGCCCAAAGACCAGCGTCGAGCAGCCGGTTCATGAACGTTTGATCTGAATATCGATGAGCTGCTGGCATTGACTGGACTGTAGAGTACGCAGATGAAAATCTATTCCTGAGGTGACCCAGTCGTATGAAGAGGAGTTGTGACTCAGGGTCTTACACTACGCGGCCGGTCTGACACTGAGCTAGTTTGTTGAAATCGCCTCCAAAAGCGATTAACGGTGCTTCTAACAACATTAAATTTTCTGGTCACTCCACTATGTGATTGTCCAGTTTGTAGGCATCCAGTGATGTATCGTGTTTTGTAATGAGATGAGCCATGTTTGTGCATTGAATTTTCAACTGAATTTGTTCGAGGAACATGAATAATTTATAGGCATTAAATAATATGGACAGAGAGTTTTGTGTTTGGCAAGTTTCACGAGATTCTCATGAACCTGTTACGAGTTACTGCCAAAATGTTGGATCGACCTTGACCTCTTTCATAACCTTTCATAAATAATGAAGTGAGTACAATTCTGGTAACCACGAGAAGTTAATGACTAGGTGGATACAGACGATAGGATGAATGATATCCAATCGCAAATATCTTTTATATTATAAAAGTAACTTCAAAAAAGTTGCGTCCTTTTTTAACAGCACATATGCAGCTCTAGTTTCTATTGTACTTAGTACGTATACCTTTTTTCTATTATAGTAGTCCATCTGACTTTGTATTTTATGAGTCAGTTTAGCTCTTTGTTAAAGTTGTTTTTAATTTTTGTGTCAGTGAACAGTCCTTTTACGGTTGATGATTTGCGCAAGCTAACTAGTGCTCAACCGTCAACATTGTCAATTAACTGAAAGACACTAAGTATTTCTAGGGCGACTGGTGTGCACATTTCTATTATATTACTTTTTTCGTACTTCATCTTCTTTTTTCATATTTCTGGACATTCACTTCGTCATCTATTCTTTATCTTATGAAACTCTCACTTGTACTATGACCTCAAACTTGGCCCAGACGGTGTAAGCTAGTTCTCAACTAGTAATACATCACACCCTGGAGGGAGTTCACCACGTTAGTCTTTTTCCGTGGCTGCACTCTGATTGGAACAGGGAGATAGTAATCTATGAAATCAATCAATGTTGCTAGCTGTCCTACTTTCACCTCTACCATAGTAACACATTTGTTCGAAATTGATAGTACACCGCTATAACAAATTAAGAATTTTCCATGTAACAGTGGGTTTTTATTTATTTTTTTAAACCCTTGTGACAAGATTGTCTGAATTTCGACATCCTCAATTTGAATGGTTTCACGCCCCGATATAACCAAAGTGGACATGATTTAAAGTAGCGCCATTCAGAAAAAAGAGCATTTAATCAATAACAAATAAAAATTGTTTAAGTTTTATACAATAAAATTTTGAAATTCATCATCATCAGGTACTATGTCGGCTGGCGTGGGCTCATGATCATGGCTCTCCATAGCTCTCTATCCCCAGTATTATGTATCATGATCGTTGTTGTTTCCCTGCCGTGCCGAGCTGTTAAAATATTTAATGTTTTCTCACGTTGTCGCCCTCTGTCTCTGTTGCCTTCAATCTTGTCAGTTGTCACTATGTTCTCTAAACCTCATTGTCTCATAATTTTCTTCCTTTCTCTTATATTATTTGATTAAGCTCCGTCTCTCATTTGACTCCTCAACACCTCCACATTAGTTTTCCTGGCAGTCCATGGTATTCTCAGCATTCTTCTGTAATACCCACATCATTACTGCATCTAATTTCCGACTTCCCTGTTTGTTTATTGTACAAGACTCATATCCATATGTTAGTATACTAGTTATATAGTACTTCAGTGCTCTCTTCCTCGTCTCTAATGACATGCTCATATTACACAATAGATTTTTTATTTGCCTGAATGTTAGTAAACTAAAGAATGGGACGAAAGAGTAAGCAATCAACATTGGCAAAGTTATCACTAGCGAAGATATTATACATTTTGTCACTCTGGGATAACACTAAAAACCCTCCTTCCCCTCTCAGCTTTATATAAACTAACTTCATTTCAGTTGTGGACTGACCATAAATTACGTCAACAATTTTTTTAAATATTTGTGACCTACCACCTTCTCACAGATTCTCAAGAATATATGCTATTGCTAACTTATTTTTAGTTCCTGCAATGTTATTTTGAAATTCTGAGCTTTTCTGGCCTACTTGTTTGCTAGTTTAATAATTATACAATTGCTTTTCACTATATAGGTACTAAATTTTCTGGTAAATTATTGTTCCAATTATTATATACTGCTTTTTTCTACCACGAAATGTATGGTCTTATTGTTATCATTTCTCACTATAGTAACCAAATTACCACTTAGTTAGACATCCAGAGAACGTTATTATCAAATATATGTTTGTAACATGCGCTCTTCATTCTACATGTATACATGAGTAGAATAGGCAGTGTTTATACATGAGTAGAATAGGCAGTGTTTATACATGAGTAGAATAGGCAGTGTTTATACATGAGTAGAATAGGCAGTGTTTATACATGAGTAGAATAGGCAGTGTTTATACATGAGTAGAATAGGCAGTGTTTATACATGAGGAGAAAATGTTTATACATTTGTTCATGTCCACAAAAGAACCTGCCACACAATTTGTTGCCAAATTTAAACAAGAAAATATGGGAAAGTAGATATGTTTTTTTTGGGTTAAAGGTCAAAAATAAATTAACATTAATTGTCAAGAGGCTTTAAAAATGGTAAAATGTTCACATTTTGCCAAAAATGACAAACAAGACAACTCTGAAACATAGATATATGCAACATATTTATAAAACACACACACATACGTTATACACACTGAGAATTCTAAACGAACATACTCATACATCAAATACAAATAATGCAAGTTTTTGTTTTATTAATTAATTGAAAGAAGCAATTCTATTAGTTATCTTTAATAAGTGAGATAACAATGCGAATTTCACATATGTAGACTGAAGAATGATTAGAAATCGTCCTCTCTTGTACTGTGTGTCCACGTGAGTACTGATTCCTGTTTACTTGCTCAGATGAACGACAGATCACTTAGACAGTAACTTAGAAAGCAATTTCGAATGTTGAAAATCTGGTACACGCCAGCTGGACAAAATTTTAAATCGGAATTTCCAGAAAGTAATTTCATATGACATACTCTCGCTCTGACTGTTCCATTGTATCCCCCATATGTTAATGTGATTAATAATAGAGGAACAAATGATAGAAATAAAGTGACATGCTGAGATACAACTAAGTAATTGTGATATTATGTACAGCACCTTATGTTGGCATCTATTTTCTGTGGTCATTTAATCACCCCCTTTTTTGAAACCTGAAGACTTTTAAAAATTCAATTGTAATTTAAAATTCAGAAATAATGATACTAAAGTATTGATACTAAAGTAATGATGCTATAGTAATGATTCTAAAGAACCCAGTTTGGTTAATATGCTGACTTTTTTTTCTTATTGTTATATTGTTTCATTACTTTGTGGAGCCACTCTCTGTGATATTAAACGTCTGTACACTTAATTAAAGACTGATTTTGTGCCATGCATGTTATACGAGTCAACTGTAGAGGTTTAGTTATTTACTGTGTTGTTATTTACCCCAACTGGTCAAAAAAATTTATGCTAAAGTCAGATGTTTCGTACCAAAAGCGAATATATCACAACCCGGCTGTCAAAACCATGAGACAATGTATTCGGTGTGTTCCTGAGGATACTTCAATACTCGTACGGTATTGATTTGGTTCCGCTACAACGGACATGGTTCAATGTCCGTCAGCGTTAAGAAGTTTTCCAGGACATATAGAAACTTAGCTTTAAAACTATGCCACAATGTAATGGATCCTCTGAACAACATGCAGCTAAACGGGCAGAGATTCGAGTAGACAATAATAGTAATAATAGGATATATCGTTTAACCACTGTGACGCTATAACTCAAAGGTATAACTCTGTCCACTCAACAAAACCACATTGTATAGATATCGTTTAAATTTGTTGAAAGAAACAAATATTGCAGCTAACGCTGTAAACCACAATACAGTGTATTTCATTCTCTAGACTGTATCCTGTTAATCTGCGGGAGTTTGCGAACGAAAACAGAAATTTATTATATATATATATATATATATATATAACAATGAACTTACATTTTAGTAACACGTTCAAATGTAACGGTAACATTCCGCTTTAATTTTACAGAACAATATGTTTATATGTAAAAGTAGTTATCAGATCGAGTTAGCAGTAATACGAAGTATTGATGTTTCAACAAAAAAATACATTTTGTATGTAACAGTAACATTGCGTTCGTATGTAAAAGTATGAAGTAAGTCAGTAACATGTAACAGTAGGTGAGATGACGACATGGAGAGGGGGAGAGAGTTGAACTTAATAAAATATTGGCTAAGAGCTGTGGAGAAGGGAGGGGGGTTGTTAG
The DNA here is from genome assembly GCA_034231615.1 of Meghimatium bilineatum. Lineage (NCBI taxonomy): Eukaryota > Metazoa > Mollusca > Gastropoda > Stylommatophora > Philomycidae > Meghimatium > Meghimatium bilineatum. The sequence goes on from CM067298.1 coordinate 104,016,906, forward strand.
TTTTAAATTGTAGATATTTTATAAGCTCATGAAAATATTTGTACTGTGATAGTGACATTAGGCTCAATGTGTAATTGGGGGGGGGGGGGAGGTTTAAACAGCTTCCTTCACTCTTTTGTATAGTCAGTTCTAAGTTGAGGTCTGATTGAGAGTGTGCTTTGGCGCATTTAGATGTACATGAGAGGTAGGAGGTTAGAAATTTGACGAAGACCATATGCACTACTTGTAAAAATAAAGAAAATCTGCGCATGATTTGTATCGGAGAAACGATTCAATCACAGAGATTCCGAAACCTCGAAACAGAAGACTTTACTCTGCGGCGCATCTGTTGCCCTTCACAAATTGGCTTGGCCTTTGTTGCTCTAAGCCAGCAAATTCTCGCTGCCTTCAAAGGGAGGAGGCGAAGAAAAGCAGAACTTAATGAGAGCGTGTACTTGATTGTTTATTTTAGCCAACCTTCTGGTGAACTAGTCTACATTCACTCATTAGCACTCTAATGTTGCATGCCTACGAGATCTGAAATTTAAAACTAACAGGGAAAATGTTATAATTATGAAAGTAGTTACTTTTAAGTATTTATAGCTACCTTATTTTCTGCCTTCTTGACAGTTTTTATTTTCAAGTGATACACTCATGATTTTTGTGTTTAAATATAAATTACTTATTTTGTATGATGAGATACTCTCATATCAACCGCGGATATTAGTCCAGTTCGTTCTTCTTCTTGTTCACAATATAACATATTTGTACAAGTCAAGCATGTTGTATTTGAAAGCTTTTCAAGGCTCCCATTCAACTTTATGAGAATGTATGTCTCCGTAGGCCAATGTGCCGCCCTCAACTGGTTTTGTATGTATCAAAATTTTTCGCAGTATCCAATTTGGTTACATGGCCCTATAAGAGTTTTTGATCTTCAAAAACAATGAGTGTCGGGTTCAGGTAATCCTGTCAAAACGATTGAGTATAATCATAATGTACGAGCGTAGTTATTAACAGACTCATCTATTCTTTCCAGGGGTTTACATGGGAACACACAAAAGTAACTCCGATCGGCTGTGACCTTTCACGTATGTCTTACGCCCTTGTGTTGACGGACCCGCAAGGGGAGCAATGAATAGCAACACTGTTTACCTTCCACGCATGTCGTAAAAGGCGACTAAGGAGGTTATGGGATGGAGTTGGCTGTCCCATCCCATATAGGGTTAGGGACCCAAAGCCATGCTGAAGTCGGATGTGTCAGGCCGAAAGGCGCAGATATCGCAGTAATGCTGCAAACCATAACACAACTCACTCCGTTCTCCGAACTACATCCTGCTAATCTGCAGGAGTTTGAGAACGAACGTAGAAAAAGAAGAAGAAGAAGAAGTATGTCTTAAGTAGCGACTAAGAACGGTTGGTAGTTAGCTCTACTGTCAGCCAGCAGATCAATGTGACTAAAATATATATCATGCTGGTCGGATGTGTCTGGTCGAAAGACATATATCGCATCCAATCTGTAAACGATGATACACTGCACTCCGTTCTCCGTACTATATTTTGCTAATAAGCAAGAGTTACAGAAGAAGCGCAAAACGAGATCAGGACAAATAGTTATAAGTACTACTGTTACTGGTTCAGTTTCCAGAATAATCGCTTATACTGTTATTGGTTCAGTTTCCAGAGTAATCGCTTATACTGTTACTAGTTCAGTTTCCAGAGTAATCGCTTATTCTGTTACTGGTTCAGTTTCCAGAGTAATCGCTTATACTGTTACTGGTTCAGTTTCCAGAGTCATCGCTTATACTGTTACTGGTTCAGTTTCCAGAGTATTAGTGTATACGTTTTTTGTGTGAACGGCAACAGAAAATATGCTATTTAATACGTGTAATACGAACCGTAGATACGTCTTTGGGTGAGAGGGGGGAGTTTTTTTTACCTTTACAAAAGAAATTCCTCCTCCAATACCATATTTTTCATCGAATTTTGCAGACTTTTTTATGGAAACTATTAACGGGGGTTTTACCCATTGTCTGCAATGCTCATGTAGTAGTAAACGCCCTTTTTTGTTTAATTCCTAAGGGGAATAGAATGTTTGAACTTCCACGTGCTATTATATACAGATTTTCATGTAGGTGTTTGATTTAAACCATTTGTTGGAACTTTTTTTGTTTGGTTTGTTCACACTTAGGCACTGTATACTGTACATCAAAGCTGTACGGTCAATATAATATATTTCCCGTCTCATGTTGACTTTGTATTAATCGATCGAAAGATAAGGAATCAAAATTATAGGTGAAGCAGTCAAGGTAAGTCTGCGTAAATCAAAGATAACGAATTTAATTAAAACTATAAATAACAAGTGATGATACATATAAGACAGCAGTGAAATAAGAAAACGGTCACATGCTATACTCGTGGAAACAACGAGGTATACCAAATCAGAAACTCGCTAAATATGACAACAAAAAGGAAGTTGCTACTTGGGAGATTGGAGACAGAACACTAGGTATTTGAACTCGATGTGAAGAAGCAAAAATAATAAGTCACTTTTCCAACAGTAAAATGTTTGACCAAACACAGAACACAATTTAGAGAACACTTCTAATTGTGAACAATACCAGAGTACGAAGTTTGACTGTGTTCAGATGTCACTAGAACGAACAACACCTGATTATGAAGAATGGTTGTCTTCAGATGTCACTAGAATAAGTCTAAACATTCGTAAAATAGTCGACAGTGTGTTGTCTCTCTTTGCTCAAGGGGGAAGTAAATAACCATACCACTTTCAGAATACATGCATATCGTAAGAAATGACTAAGCAGATTTCAGTTGGAGGTAGTGGGGGTGATGGACTTGGTTGTCCCATCTTATAAAAGTAAATGTGACCTAAAAGTTATTCTAACATCGGAAGTGGCACACCATATGATGCAGATATCGTAGCCAAGCTGTAAACCATGACATACCGCGTTCTGCTCTCTTGACCACATCGTACTAACTAATAAAAAGAAGATGAGAAAGGTAAAAGAGTGTATAACCTAGATACACAATGGTAATGTAAGGTTGCGATAAAAGAAACTTGTATGGAAGTAACAATAAATAGCATCAAGTTATGAGATGAGAATAAATACATTAAATCATACAGGTGAACTAAAGACATAGAGAACAAGACATCGAATGCAGTTAATGATACTTTGATGATACACTGTCACGTCAAATCAAAGCGGACTGAGATATAAAGTATGATGTATTCGTGAAGTAACATTTAAAAACGAGACCATGTTCTAGATAAGCTAGCATTTTTTTTCATCCTGATAACTTTCCTGTAGACCTGGTCTCAAAAATATTTACTATATCAAATCTGATAGTCCTTTACTTACAGAACCATGCAGGCTTAAATAGTACGTCGCATATGCATCAATGATGAGAACTTTGAGTGTACTCAGCATAATGTAAACATAAAATAAATAGACATAACTAACCGTCATAGACAGGACTGTCTTTCTTATATTGTAGACGAATCATAGCAAACATTTTTTAAATTATCGTCAACAATTGTAAGAAGCGGACATCAAATTTTCAAAATGCAGTCTTTTATAAAACAAACAACGAACATACACTAGATGATTGTTACCAAGATTTTTTCAGTAAACTGCATATTTATCGGATCATATATCCGATATATCATTTATCCATATGATCTATGATTAAAAACAAGAGTACGTCAATGACAAATAATTAATATACACACAAAAACCTGCGCACATACACTTGCGCACACGTAGAACTTGAAATTCGGTGGACTATATGATATCAAACATCAGCTCTAGGAATACATAAATATTAAGGTTGTTCCCTTGAGATAAGTTAACATACTGCAATGCTCGCGAGCTTTCAGAAGGTCTTGATCTTTGCTGTTGAGTAGAACTTACACCCTCTGCAACGACGCCCGGTGGGCTGAATGCCCTTTGGCACAAGAATCACATGCATAATATATTACAGTAAAGTAAACATTCCTTCTCAACGCTCGTCCCAGACCACACTTGTATAGAAGACCAGTACGTCACATTTCAATAAAAGGCTAATGTTGTGTGTCGAATAGGATTGCCTCTACATAACGATAACTTATTTCCTATAGAACAAATCAGACATGTCTTCGTTAATTGAGGACAGATTTTTAGCTTGGAACTTGGGACGTATGTGTACATCCACTATAGATATGATATATGAGAGACTTCACAGTACTGAACCTTAGCACAGGGGTCGGCAACCTTTTGCCAACTGTGAGCCAACTTAAGGTTTCAAATTATTCAGAGTGCCAACATCACATATCATTTTATACAAGTCGAGATCAATATTCTTATTTTACCATATATTTTATTTTTATATTTTAATTAATTAATATATAGTGATATTCAATAATACGTACAGTTGTAAACAACATTAAAAGAAATAGTTTCTTAAAAGATTTTTTAAATAATTTTTTTATTATTAATGGGAGCCTTGTCCTTGCATGGTCTTGGCAGTTGCTCAATATCAACAACATACTTTGTCACTTTGAATTTGACACAATTTTCTGAATGTTCAGGCGTTAGGCGACTACGCTGTGGATTTAGCACTGCTTTCATGTGAGAGACAATTTGCTCACAGGAATAGGTTTATCCGTTTTAGTCTGCGTGCCATTTGAAATTGCTTGGCGTGGTACGCGTGCCATAGGATGCCGACCCATGCCTTAGCATATTGGGAGGAATGTGAATTGTGGCGTTGTTTTTTTTTCATACTAGTTTTTCCATCTTAAAATTATCCATCTGTAAACCCATTTTACTAATCAGTCTACTGGAGAGTAGCTTCACTGGGAAATAAGCAGTTGACATTAATACATTTTAACAAAGCTGCACCAAACATCGGCAATGCATGCGATACACAGAAATACATGATTAAATACACATAAAATAAAGATAATAATCACACTAATATGAAAGAATAAGGTATGACAAATGTTGTCATTGACAGTCAACTTTTTAAATGTTTAGATGTATTTCATCTAACATTACAGATAGCTGAGACTTGGAGGGGGTGGGGTGTGGTTGTATTTCCTAGACGAATGCTGCACAAACACGATGCTACGTGGTCCGCGATCCGATAAATGTGTTCCGTTACTGACTGTACTAAAATATATAAGTGCAATAGTCTATTTATCTATCTATCTATCTATCTAGTCGCTAATCCCTTTGTTGCTTTTCAGCGTCAGGGGTAGAGGAGTCTTATGAAGTTGACCCTCGTCTGTGCTGAGTATATTGTGGAATTTGTCGCCTCTTTTATTTCGGTGGTCGATCGTTTTCGTGGTCGGCCTCTAGGTCTGCCTTCACTGTATCTTTGTAGCATAGCTTAAGGTGGCATGATGTCTGATGGTAGTCTGCTGATGTGTGCAAACCATTTGATCTGTTGTCTCTTAATATATTTCAAGATTGAGGTGGTGCCAGTTCTTTGTCTAATGTCCTCATTCCTCACTCTGTCTCTTAGCGATATTCCTATATTTCTGCGTAAACATGCAATTTCAGCTGTCACAAGTGTACGTTCGTCCTGTGCTGTCGTTGTCAATGTTTGGCATAATAATCTTTTAGAATAGTGTTATTTTGGTGATTAAATCTACATTTTTGTTTCTTTTGGTGTCATTTTCCCTAGGGCTTTACTACATCTATTGTGTATTTTTGTTTGTTTCTCTTTCCGTCTGTTGTCTTCTTCTTCTTCAGCGTTCATTCTCAAACTCCCGCTGAATCTCCTTTGTAGCAGCACCGCGAACCTACTAGATTTCCAGCAGGATGTAGTCCAGAGAATGGAAATGCGCTGTGTCGCCGTTTTATTTGCGCCAATGGCCCGACACATCCGTCTTCGGCGGGACCGTCTGTTGTTACATTATATTAGTGCAATGATGATCCCTTATATATACACAGCACATATACTTGTATATATATATATATATATATATATATATATATATATATATATATATATATATATATATATATATATATATATATATATATATATATATATATATACATATATACAACTGCTTAATGAGATTGCTAAACGTTAGGCGACAGCACGATATATTCAATGAAGAGATCTGGAGACAGACGAATAGGCTCAGATCAGGTGGACACGTAGATTAAGGAGAAAAAATTGTAATGGATTGGGCACATGCTCAGTACCAGTAAGAGATAGTGTTTGAAGATCGAGTCGTGATACCTTTAAAACATATGATAACATATATGTTCTTTTGATTTATACATAAACGTACTTCATTTCATACACCTTGATATATCACAATTTAACCATTGTCCATGGTTGAAACAGCCGAGCCGCATAACAAAGTAGCTTCATTTCCCCTACCCATAAACCAATGCACGAAATTTTCTTTATAGTCTTACAAAACAGATAAAAACTGTGACGCATGCACTGTCATGGCTGATGTCACAGGATTATTCTCATTCATGCATACTTAGTGACTCAATAAATATGCTCCACAAATTAGAAGCTGGTGTCGTCCGCCGTCAATTGGTATTGTTGAAGCAATTTCTGACCAGAAAGATTACTTTTATATTCCTTTCCGGCATGCGGGTGTTGAGGACAAAAAAAATATTCATTATTAAAATAAAAATCTTTGTTTTATTTTCATTCATTAGAAAAGTAGATGCCGCATTTTTTTCATCTACTAGAACAGGGGTTTCCAAACTTTTTAAAGTCATGGTGCCCTTAACGTTCAGATTATTTCTGGCGGCGCCTTTAATATGAAGCAAAACTAGAGACCTGATAATTTTAAGTATAATCTTTCGTTTTTGATAAGGTTACCGCGACGCCCGTGGAGATTCTTTGGGCGCACTGGGCGCAGCGGCGCACACTTAGGGAACCGCTGCACTAGAAGAATAAAATGAATTTCTTCATCCTACTCATTGTGTCACAATAATTTCCTCCACCGAAACGTTTTTCTCTTTCGTTCACTTGAAACATGTCTATATCTGTATTAGATACACACATGTTCCCATCATGTTTTCTGCGTGGCATCCTGGTTAATTGTGCGGCTTTTGGCTGGTTTCTTCCGTCTTCAGCAACCTCCTTACTTGGGCAGGACTGTCGTCCTGCTCGAGTGGGACTATCCGACCAGTCTTAGTTGCCAGTCCCCGAACACTGAACTAAGCCCCATCACCACTTCCAGGTGCTAGCCTCCATCCGCCGAAACAGAGATGTGGTTTATTTCTTCGATTTTCGCATAGACGTTATATCGCTAATTGACAATAGGTTACACAATATATATATATATATATCATGGCGCAGAAATATATATATTTCTAGATCGTGAGCTCGTAAAGTGGACGTTTAATCCAAAATTAGGAACATGCTAGCTACTGGTCACGCTCATAGATAAGGGAAAATGGTTCAAGCACCGCCCGTATTTTTAAAAAAATCAGAACCTGACATTTAGTACAAGAAACTTCGCAAAAACGTTATACTTTTTATTTAGATGGGACCCCCTCCCCTTCCTCCTCCATAACGTTTTTGTGCAAAAGGGTAATCACAGATTTAATTTTTTTTAAACAAATTCTAATGAAAATAGGCGAATGATTTTTTTTTATCTTAAACAACCACCCCTCTCTTTCTGAAGGCGTATTTACTGACCTGCCACTGATACATTGTAAACGGCTACCTTCGAAAACATGCATGAACGTGACTACAGGAAGAAAATTGAGTTCGTGACTACAGGAAGAAAATTGAGTTCACAAAAGAGAATAAAAAATAAGTTATGCGGCGATCAGAAATGTTATGATAGTAGGACAATATTACTTCGACTATTATAGCCTTCCACCTTGTTGTCACACCTATACGATTATTACCGTTGTCCAGGGCCGAATCTGGTTTTAATAACACAGATTCGTCTCTCCAAGACATTTGTTTGAATACATTTATATTACGTACTTGTTTGGTATATTGTATATTGGTATTTTCCAATCATGATGTAGCCATCAACCAAACATATTCTGGATGTAGATATTTTCTACGGGGTATTAACGATCAGCCGTTTACCATTGCTTTCTGAACAGTTCTGATGCATAAATGACTGCAGCGGGATTTGAAGTCAGTACCTTGGCCGCCACATACGTTTTCTGTACCTCGCCGCAACAGAGAAGAACGTGTTGCGTACTTACTTCAAATATTGATTAATATTAACTAGTTTCTCTCATGACCACCCAACATCCTAAAATCACATATAAAGATCTACAGCTACACCTTGATTCTTGATTAGAAACTGCCTTCACAGCACGTGGGGCATTCTCATAAGTGCTCCGCCCTCTGTTCCAGCAGACATCCGACGGAATGGTGTTTCCAGTCTAATGTCGCCGAAACAGACGTCGACATCAGGGCACAACTCTGGCCCTTGCGGCAGGTTTCTTTGTTGTTCCGCCCACCCAAGCCACGCACGTAACTAGTTCAAGCACAACGTCGGCCTGTCAGAACAACATCGTAACTGTTATCAAAGGTTACGACTACGGGATTGTATAGATGACATGCCATGAAGCTTCTATAAGAAGATAACCTCAATATAAAGGCATGTCATCCACTAAGCTTTTCTGTTGCATAGTTGGTTTATCTAGTGAGCCATTGGTGAGACCCACAGACGCAACCGCATGCGCAAGCTACACCTTCTGACTTGATCCCATGAATATGTTTATTACCAGATCTAATTATCTATAGCTATACCCACTGACCTGATCCCGCAACCATTTTTATAACCATCTATTAACATATATAGTTACACTTTGTGATCTATCCCATGAACATCTTTATAACCCGCTCTGAACAATGTATCTCTATCATTTCAGATGCCGACATATTCCTGCTTATTCATATATTGACCTGCCGAAGACAACAGTAATAATTTGCTTTCATAATGAGGCCCTTTCAGTCATTTTGAGGACCGTTATTTCAGTTCTTGAACGTACACCAGCTCATCTTTTGGAGAAGATTATATTGGTTGATGACTCCAGTACGCAAGGTATACAATAGTTGTGTCTTAATGAATATTAATGTATATGATCATACATCTGATACTCGACATAACATTCAACAATCAAAATAAAGTAATAACGTATATGAAACGTAGCGTTTCAGCCATTGTTGAGTTTGTAAATGTCATTTATAAGTTCAGAAACATTGAATTGTCAATGGTTCGCTGAAAATGTATCGGGCCATTGACGCAAATAAACCGGCGACACAGCGCATTTCCATTCTCTGGACTGCATCCAACTGACTATCTTGTAGGACCAATATTCTGTTACAGGAGAAATCCAGTAGGAGTTTGAGAATGAACGCTGAAGAAGATGAAGAATTGTTAGTGCAGCATGAACTACACGACATCAATGTCAGTAAATCTCTACCTAGATTTTGTGGATTGAGATTATGAGACTTTGATTACTAACCACTCAGCCACAATTTTATGAAATGCTATGGGGTTGTTGTAAATTTTGAAGACCTTGTAAATACCACAGACACATATTTTCCGAAAGTGCATGATTATATATATAATATTCAGTCACATTCAGCTGATTTTGAAAAATATGTGCTGATGATTCCGGTATCTCGTTCTCCTGTTACCGCAAAGGTGCAGTCCTGCGCATGCCCCATTTAATATTGAATTACCACTTTCGCAATGTCTACACCAAGTTGACTGTCATTAAGTAACTTCGGTACGTCATCCTTAGACATCGTCCGATCACCAATTATAGATGTCTTGGTTGCAAATGTCTGCTCTCTCATTATCTCAATGTCAGCAGATCCAAGAGGATGGAAGTAACTATATATATGTTACTAATTTATATCAATACAATTAGCGGCGCCTCTTTTCGTGCAAGATCTAAGATTTAGAGGCGATACCTTCCTTGGTATATGGAATCTCAGAGAATGATTTGGGGCGAGGGGGTTGTCTTTAATATCTTAACCACAATCCTCGTACTGGAACAGCAATGCCAATCAATTATATCAACAGAAATTTGTCCATTTTTCCGCCCCCCCTCCCACTACCACCATATTCTTAACAACTGTCAACCTTCTCATACACCCTCCCCTCTAACAGTTGAACTAATGTATGGACAGCACAATGTAGGTAACGTGTATGCCTCACTTTTCTCGGCGGCGCTATAACTATCAAACTTCCATAGATACATCATTAACGCTATAACGCTATCACCTTGATTATTTTCAGCGTTAGTTTGTCCATTTCTGCAATGTATATTCCCAACCGAAAGTACTTATCACATCGTCTTTGGACCGAGGAACGACCTCTGAACCTTGAAGCTAAGTCCCTTGTGATAATATCAGATTGTGTGGGTTTAAAAAAAATTATAATTGTGACACCACTTTGCAACACATAAATGTTGTTACTCCCGGCCCCCAATTAAAATTATGACAATTTTCCGCGTCCAAGACGTTTGATATTTTCTACTTAAATAGCAACTAATGATAAATGACTGTTTATATCGTTAAATTATTGAAAAAGTAGTTGCCAATATGTGCTTCTTGAACACAGTTATTGTTATACAAAGTGTGATGAAAAATAGCCCATATGTAAAGATTGTAAAGTGTATGCTCGAATAAGATGCACAATTATGTACAATGGATGAAATATGAACATTCGGAATACATATTAAAAGACTGCATTACATTATAAATTATTAATGTCTTCTATAAAGAGGCACAGATCCTTAGACCGCCTGAAACCCCCCCCCTCCCCCCAATTGCTTCTAAACATACGATCCCCCTCCCCCAGAAGACTTCAGCGTCCACTTGGGGGGGGGCGTGTTACAGCCCACTTTGGGAACCTATGGTCTAGGTTGTCAATATAAATAACATCTGACACTATTACATATATTTATTGCCCCCGCAATGGTTGAAAAATATCTATAATCAGATATCCTGGGGATCCTAAAACAAGCAATCTCTTGCAAGAGGAGATACCGTTATGAGAACATATATGAGTATTGATAAAAAAAAGACGTGAAATTTGTTCTGTAATAGCCCAACGAGATTTCACTACAATTGATGTTCAATTGATACTGACTCTTGCGTAGTCAAATGTGTTCTGTAAAAGTCTGATGTGATTCCACTACAGATGGTGTTCAATTAATAATAACTGTCGCTTACTGAAATGGGATCTTTTCACTCTTGACCGACCCATAGGTGTAAAGTCTTCCTAAATAGTTGTCGAAGTTAAGACTGAGTGCTGACGATTCTTTTGACTAGTTGGTTCGTCATAAATTTAGCTATCAGATATAGCGTTACAATTAGAAACACAGAAAATAATTGAAAGAGAGAAGTGAATGCGATCATTGAACTACAGGGAATCGCAGTTATAAGGATTTATTTTAGTATTTTAGTTGAGTTATTTTGATTTTATGTCACTCGAAAATCTCCCTTCAATTTCCCTAATGGAAGATTGCAGTACTGACAGCTGTTGTGTTTTTATTTTTATTTTAATGTCCAGAAATATAAAATAAAATAAAAATAGTTTTAAAATGTTAAATAAACAGTAGTGCTATTCTCTAACCTGTCAATTTTTGCGTGTGCTAATGGCTCCATACAGCCGATTTTGGCGGAGATGCCCTCAATCAGACTTATTCAGACTTTCCTATATCATATAGTATATGACAGAAAACAAAGTGACCTTAATCGTACAATCATTAGTTACTATATTTACCATTTTACAACTTACAATTACATGTATTTGTTTTTGGTGATTATTAAGCGTATGTAATCTCTCCCGTTAATGAACCAGATCTAGTGAGAAGTTAACTTTTCGTTGTCAATATTTTAACAGTGTTTTAACGTGAGAGATATGTATGTGGACTCGCAATAAAAATCCGTTGTCCCAAAAATAGTGCCGTTCCGGCAGTAGATTTTATGTAAATTGTTCAGAGGTAAAGATGCATTCATACATTAGTACGCTGTCTCTATAGTTGTTGATCTCGACCGAATATTATTTTCCACTTGTAATTCTCGAGTTGAAAGATTAGCAGCAATTAATAATCAGATATACCAACTTTTAACAATTCTGTTTAAACTGGAAAAGACTATATGCGTCGTTTCAAAGCAATATATTCTTTTAAATAGTTAAATGTAATATAAATAGAATAAGGAATGATGTGGTAAGGGTTAAAGTTATGCTATAGTCCAAGGATTTCAAGAAATATTCATTCATCGCATAGGGATTTTTTTGTGTTGCTTTAATCCTCTATTAAAACACTTGAACTTATTTCATCCATTGAAGGTTTTTCACGATAAAAATATGTTTAATGAATATTTCAAGTGTAAAATGTTCTCAGTTTTGTAAAATTTGTTTAAAAAATAGAAAAAAATGTATATTAATGTTTTTATGGGATTGGTTCTCATTTCTCTATAATTTGTGATTTGGAATAAGTTTAGAACGCCGTTCTCAAACTATTGAGGTCCCAGGTTCAATCCACATTTGGAACAGGGTTTTTTTTAATTATTTCGGAGGTACAATCAAAGTCCTTCCTGTACTTGTTGTGGCATCTGCTATGGCAAAGCGTCCTTTATATCTACAGCTCATAGAAATCGATCCTGCACTCCTTCACAGGAAAACATGCATTAGCGAAAGTGTGCATATTTATTTGGCAAAAGAACTGAGTGCATAAATAAACTAAAGTGGTATTAATGCTGAATATTTCATTTTATAAAACTAACTTCTTCTTCTTCGTTTGCTCTCTTATGACCACATCGAATAATCGTGTGATTTCCGCCTGGGTGCATGAAGTACGTTGTACTGCAAGTTCCACAGTTGAACTTTGTTATTTGCATCTCGGTTGGCTCATTTGTGACCGGGACATCCGCGGCCAAGCACATCCGTTTTCGTTATGCCTTTAATTTAGGTAGTAGGCTTCCCTAGCTAATGATAACCTGCATATCTGTCGACGGGCGCGTGGGTGTATAATGACCCGAGACAATTGTTGTTCACGTCTATTTCGCATGAGGTGTTCAAACCATCAGTGAACTTGCCTCGTGTAATTAGACGTTCTGTTCCTGTGCCCATCGGGTACTGAACGTTTTTACTTCCCGAGCCCGGTTCCGGTGAAGGAAGAACTCGGCAGAAGAGTTGGACTCGGGCTCTTTCGCCTTCTTAGCTGAGGTGTCGATCACTGACATCATGAACTCCTCGTCCAAGTCCGAGTCTCACCTCGCGTTTAGGAGCAAGGCGTGTTCTCGATCTGTCCCAATCTGTGCCTAGCCCATCGGGTACTGACTGAATCCTTTCTCTCTGCAAGTACACTTCGGGAATATAAAAATTTGACAATAGAGTTAAACCAGCGCTGCCAACGTTATCCTGTTTGTGCCTGAGCCCATACGGGTACGGAACCCTTTCTCTTCGCGAGCATGTTTCCGGTATAGGAAAGCTTGACATTGTTGTTAGGCCAGGTCTTCTTGCTTTGCCCATGATTGGGTTTGGATTTCTTACCGTAAAGAGCACAGGTGACTAGAAGCTTGTCCGAGCTAACAGAGCTTGTAGTTCCGATTTCCTTGGAACGTTTTCACTTTCTATTTGCAGTTGGCGCTGCCCTCCCCTTTCATTGTACTCAGTATGTTCTCTTTTCGTCTCTCGCCATGCATCTACCATTTCGTGCCTTTATCATTGACCGCCCCTCTAATGGTCGGACTGGACTAACTAGCATCACTGTGCATCGACAGTGCCACTGCATGTGTCGGCGCTGGTGATGTCGGAGATTCTGTTTGTCGCTTATGGAGTCAAATCTCTTTCAATCTGCTACCTCCACTTTCACGGATATATGGTTCCCAAAAGTTTTGGCCAGAATCAGCACGAGCCGCCGTATTTATGTTTCCAGTGTGCACGACGAGGAAGTTCTTTTGGGATCTTGGATATCTGCTAACCCTGGGTCCGCCGAGAGCAATTCGTTCCCTTTGCACCCCATAAAACTAACTGAAGTGAAACTAATTTTATTAAATTTCACAAATGCTCACAAAAATGTTATTTAGATAATTATGGGGGGGGGGGGGAATTGTTCTTACAAATGTAAATACATAACGAACATCACACACGTCATGTATTTTGATAATTTCAGGAATCCATGAAAAATATCTGATTTTACAAGGAAACAACTTTTAGAATAAAACTGTGAACACAAAAATGACTACGATAAATTAAGTCCAATCGGTTTGTTGTAAAAAATAAATAAATCACTACAGCAGCTTGTAATATAATTAATTTAGGGTAATACATAATATAGGGTTAAACCAATTTTTGAAATTAGAGCACTATTTTTTAACCACGGACCACGTCAATTTTGGTTATATAAAGGTCATGCAGAAATACTGGACGTTTAAATCCACTTAATCATGTTTACCAAAAGCTTAGGATGTTTGTAGAATGTTTAACCCCACTGACACTAATAAAATTAAGCTGTACATCACTGATAAAAATATTTTTAAAAACCCACATCACTGCAAACGATCTGTAATACAAAGTAAATAGAGCTATACTATTTACTTGAGTAATGTGTCTCTAGAGAAATGGAATAGAATAAAGAATATTTACTTGATTAATTTGTCTCTTATTTAACATAACATCTTGCCATTCTCCAGACAGTACGACAACGAGATTACAAGAGGAACTAAGTTTTCTGAGAAATATTGTGCTGACAAAAACTACCAGAAGAGAAGGGCTAGTTGGTGCCAGACTTTTAGGTACGAATTTTTATTATTTCTTATTTATACTATTAAAACATTCATTTTAGTTGTATTTTTTGTGTGTAGTAGGCGGCGTTATGCCACATTATGTTAGGATAAGCATTTGTCTTTTACATGTAATTACAGTTGTAAACTAAAAAAACCCATTTGCCTTCTTCCTAGATTGAGTACTTAATATATAAAATGATATCCAAACTGGCACGTCAGCGGCCACTATCTCTGTAGACATGAGTCAGCCTAGAGCTCAAACCGTACCTCTGAAAGGCCCTTTAATTACAAATCGGGATTGGCGATAATTGGGAACGAAGCCATCGGCAAATTTATTTCTTTGATAAGGCTTCACTTAAAGGCCGTACTATCAAATTAAGTATTGATTGTCGAGCTCAGCATCAACGTTTCTTTCTTCTTCATCTTCGCATGATAGAACTTGAGTTCTGTTCTATGACAGTCTCTCCACATTTCCATTTAACTCTGTGATTTTCTTGCTAGTGCTCGCTCTGGCCAAACAACGGCGGTGTGTCGCATACACAAATACAATTATGAGCTTTTTAAGAGGTTTCCTCTGGCCTCGAAACTGAAAACAATGGTACTTCATTCCATATTGGACCGTCTCTGGTATTTGCGGAAATTGGACATCCTTGGGGAATCACTCTGCTGTCGTCCAGGTTTTATCTCCCAGGCTTGACAAGTTTTTAACCTGACTAGGCACAACTAAAAGAACATGCACAACCGGAACCAGGTTCTTACAAACCGTCTCTTTTTAGTGGTTCACGACATTCTTTGTTTCAATGTAAATTAAACACAAATTAAATTATGTTCTGTATTAGAAAAAGGCACGATATTCTACTTTGAACTAAAAATCTGTATTTAAATTATTTGTGTGTGTGTTGAAATAATTAAGTTGTGGAAAATTTTTGCTTAATAAATAATTTAAATATTAATTTGCATGTTTTTTTTAAATTAATATTTTTATTTGCAGGAGACAACAAATCAATTTAACTGTGGCAGTGTATGTACCCGAATTAGTTATCAATATTGATGATATCGTACAGATCAGTGATTCTAAACATTTCATACCTTGGGCACAAAAGTTATTTCTTCTAAAATATTTATAAAAATGTTTTGTCTTGTCCTACCAATGTTTTGTCCTGCCGCTAAGCGTCATGGGGAGCTGATGTCTACTTTCTTTTGCTAACTGTGATGCAGCTGCCATATTGAAGTCTTGGTGTTCTAGTATTTCTCTGATGTTATCTATCCATCTTCGTCTGGGTCTTCACCTGTCTCTCTTATCAGATGATCTTTTATTGAAGGTTATCGACGAAATGCGATCTGGTTCCATTCTGATTTAGTGGCTTAACAATTTGGTCTTTTGTGTGTCTATGTATTCTTTGCACAATGTTGTACTCATCAGATTTCTTATATTGTCATTGTTTATTCTATCTCTTTTTATTACCCTCAGTGCTGTTCTCAGACACTTCATTTAGCATATAACGAGTTTTTGTTCTAGTTTCTCTGTCAGGGTCCAGGTCTGGCATTGGTAGCACAGTGTCAAAAATGTTGATAAATGATACTAATCTTTAACACGTTCGAGATTTGGCTAGAGATAATTCTTTTTTCCCTTAATTCATCTGTGTGGACACACAGTTCTGAATTGTGTTATCTGGAATCTAGATTCTACATAAGGTTTAATCTAAGTCTCAGTGCAAAGAACTCGGCATTAGAATGCTTTCTACTTTAGCATTCACAATACATACATGCTCTAGAGCAGGCAGGCCCTTCTTCTTATTAATCCTGTGCGCTGATCCACACAGCGTCACTTACCTTGGCCAATGCTGCGCAATGCTTGGCAATGATTCGCCAGCCAATGAAAAGCACGGAAAAGTTGGCTCAGAAAATACAAATGACGTTTGGGATCCCCGCGAAGAATCATTTTGAAAAAAAAATTATTCTTAAATGACGATGCTGAAACTAGATACTTATTTTCTTTGACAATATGTGAAAATCTAACGGTAAACCTGAGATTGTTACTTAGACTGATTCCTAGTGGCAGCGCGGTATTCCTGTGTTCGTCATCATTAACAATACAAGACTTGTGGTCTAAATTGGGATTCAGCCTTCTAAAGTGATGCGTTTGACTTTTATCGTGATTTTCTTTGGCTGTCAACGCTAAGTAGACACAGAGTCTATCTATCTATCTATATATTCGCTAAAACCCTTTGTTGGCTTTCGACGTCAGGGGTAGAAGAGTTTTATGGAGACAGCCTTCTTTTGTGCTGAGTATATTGTAGACTTTGTAGCCTCTTCTTAAATGAGGTCCATCGTTGTAGCGGTCGGCCTATAGGTCTGTCTTCGCTATATCTGTGTGCATAGCTTGCTGTGGTATACTGTCTGATGGTAGTCTGCGAATGTTTGCAAACCATTGGAAATGTTGTTTCTTGATATATTCAAGATTGGAGTAGTGTTGTTTTTTGGAGGGGGGAGGTGTTCTTCTTGGCTGCAGTGGCTCGGAGCAGTGCATAGGTTGAAACCAACTTTTCTGATGGTGTGATAGTTATTCTCTGGCTTTAGCCCAGGGTAGACCGAAAATTAACAGATTTCCCAGCAAATTAATGTTACTTTAATGTCATTGGGTCAAAGGGCATGAGTCCATGGACCACTTGATCAGCAACTAAACAATCAACTATCGCCTGCGATGAACGGTTACTATTTTTAATCTGCAGGAGTCTGAGAATAAACGCAGAAGACGAAAAATATTCGTATGTGATGCGAATTAATGAAAAAGTAGCAGGAACAGATCAATAGTAGAAAGAATACAGCAAACATGATTGAATCAAAGCTGGGGTGTTAAGGTTCCTCGCTGCTCTCTGCGGGCCCAGGGTTAACAGATAACCAAACTCACAAAAGTACCTCCTCGTGGTGCACCCTTGAAAGAGAAGTACAGTATTCCGTGCTGCTTCTGACAAATACTTTTGGGATCGTGTCCGAGAATGTGGAAGCTGCAGATGGAATGGGAATTGACTGCAAAAAGACAATGAATATGTCCGATACCTATGTGCCAACATACAGCGTCACTGTCGACACACAATGATGCAAGACAGTCCGGCTCGAGCATTAGAGGAGCGACTAATTCAACAGTCTCGAAATGGGTGCATGTGAAGACACTAGAGAGGATCGAAAATAAAACATACTGAGTACAATGAGAGGGAAGCATAGCGCCAGAGTACATGAACAAAGAAACAGAAAACGTTAAAGGAAATCAGAACTAGTGAGGTTCAGTTCGAGAACAAGCTCCAGTCCCCGGTGCTCCTAACAGATCAGGCTTACTCTACTGTCGATGCTTTGCTATACCGGAATCATGGAGAGTTTGTTCAGTTCGAGAACAAGCTTCCAGATCTCGGTGCTCCTCATGAGCTCAAAGTAAGTGTAGAGACTCAGACTTGGACAATGGGATCACGATGTCGTTGAATGACACCTTGGCTAAGAGGGAGAACGAACCCGGGTCCAACTCTACCGTCAATGCTTTCCTATACCGGAATCATGCTCGCGGACAGAAACGGTTCAGTAATCGATGGGCACATGCACAATGCCTCTAATTACGCAAGACGAGTTCACTAGCTGCGGAACACCTTGTGCGAGATAGGCTTAATCGACCCAAGCTTAAATCTCTTACTACCGTCTCCACGGAGACTGCCAGCCAGGGACATGCCTTGGTATGAAAAGTCCAAGAGCACAGTGGGTGATAAACCACCATGACTTAGAGTCGACACACATTCTCCGCCTGGCGACAGATAGGAAGGTTATCACAGGCTAGGGATGCCCACTACCGGAATTAAAGACATGACGAAAGCGGACGTGCTAGGCCTCAGATATGCTGGGCCAACCGAGGTGCAAATAACACAGCTCTGCTGTTAGTTAGTCGTCGGATCATCATCATTGCAAACTGGACACGTCCATAGTTGCTCCGATCTCTCCCTGAGTGTACCCACCATTACACTTCTGCTGACAGTACCGGTCCTATACTGGTTGACCATCATTCTTCTGTGCCCTCCAAAACAAGCTCTGCTGTGGAACTAGCAGCACAACTTACTTCACGCGCTTTGGCAGAAATCACACGCACTTTCGTGGTGATTATCAGAGGGCGAACACAGAAGAAGAAATGCTTACGATGATTACCAATCATATTTATTGACATAGGCCTATAGGTCTACAACAATTAGTGATGCGAAAACATAGGCTTTCAATTTGCTGAACAAATCTGACGATTTTTTAAATTACTTTCTCGACATTACAGTTAGATTGTCCATTGTACCTTAATTTGATGCAATAAGTCCGAAAACAACAGAATATTAATTCAGTTAACCATAGATGGACGCTTGTGCTTTAATTGTGTTTGTTCTTTCTCATAACCAAATCTGGTTGACATTGGCAGACAACATCAAAGAAAGAAGATTGTAAGAATATAAATCTCCAAACACGATTACGACTTATTATTAGCGTGGGTACATTTAATTATTAGGGATGCATATCTCGATATTTCTCACTTTTGCTAAGTTTGGTGCTCCAACAACTGGAGACGAATGTAATTATAACTTCATCAAATATTTTGTAAACGAATACGTTTAAGAAGATTAACTTTCCATATCATTAGGCCGCTAACTTAAGCACTTTATATCCACCTATTTATGCCAATAAGCAGATAATTCCTTCATTTGTATACATCAATCAATCAATCCCCAATGAAAGGATAAAGTAAAATTTCCCTTTTTCACTCCATTGAGGCATATTCGGAATTATTATGCTAAGCCCGTCCATTAAAGACTATTGCGAAATATTACGCTATGCCCGCCCTTTGAGACGTATTAAGAAATATTTTGCTAGGCCCTCATTAACCAGCAGGACATTTATGGATGATATTATCAGCATTCCTCCCGTAACCTTTACTTTCCTAGAAGTTCAGGTACCCAAATCATTAGGCTAGGTTGATCTGTGGATCGTTGGTGATTTAAAACTATTTGCAACTGAACTGAAAATTTAACCTGAATAGGAGGCCAGTTCACAAACTCGCTTTCATACTGGACGATGAGTATTGAAAGTACCTAGTCTTATTCTATTGTCAATATTCTGATCTGTTGCTCCTCTTTGTCAATATTGCTTTCCAAATAGGTAAAATGTTGTATATTTTCAATGGTCTGATCATTTATTATTATTGGGTCTATTTCATCAATCGCGATATAAAATGTTTCGGTTATCTATGTATATATATATACATATATATATGAGCCTTCCTGCTTTGTTAGTTGAAGGACGCTACTTTTTAGAAATTTAAGACACAGGACTTAGTACAAAGAGATTGGTGTGCTAATTTCATTAGTTTTCAGTAAGTGTTTTTGTTTTGGTACGAAGAGTATTATATTGCAATTCTCCAGTAGGTTACGGTTCAGTGATTCATTTAACATTGTAGTTAATTTGGCATATGTATGGTGGTTTAGTTTTAGATGCGAGTTTATTGGATTTGCTTTTTAAAGCATGAGATTATAGTTACAGTCACAGTTATAGTGGTAGTAATAGTACTAGTAATTGTAGTAGTAGTAGTAGTAGTAGTAGTAGTAGTAGTAGTAGTAGTAGTAGAAGTAGTACTGGTAATATGCCTACTTCTTGTTTTATTTTGTAGCCCACACCGCAATCGCAATAAAAACAGATCATATGAGGACAACTGTGATAAAAACTCATAACTTTGATAATCAGAATAATGACTTAATAAATGTTTGAAAATTCGCCAGCATTTGAAACAACCAATTATGCAACTGAAACTGGAAATTATACAAGAAAGTCCACACTAAAGATGGGAGACAATTTCATACAAAATACATGAAATGATGAAGAATGTTTAATTTTCTTGCGATTTATTACTGCACATTTTCTTGCTATATATTACTGCACATTTTAATAGAGACAGTCAACTGCTCATGAATTGCTTGCCGAGTCACAACACACATGTAGTCTTTCTAACGGATGCAAAATCAGTATTGCAGGCATTGAAAGATCCAAAGAACATGAGCATGAATGAACTTACGGCCTGCTAACTACACCTCAGCAGTACCACCAAAGAAACAGTGCTGCCGTGGATCCATGGTCACTGTGGCATACCTGGAAATGAAAAACCTGATCTCCTGGCAAGAAAAGGGGAATCACTGGAACAAATAGAAAGTGATAATACGTACTATGAATGTAAGACTGTTAAAAGCATATTATAAGAAAAAGTGGAAGCAGATGCACCCAACTAGAACCAAATTACCCCTACCATCAAATGTCACGCAAGCAACAAACCATCATCTTCAGACTACGAACTGGCCACAACAGACTAAGATGTCACATGTTCCGAAAGCTGAAGATTGGCGAGAAAGACCTGTGCAACTGTGGACTGATCCCAGAGACTACAGAACACATTCTTCATGCCTGTCAACTCTACCAAGCAGAGAGGGAGAAAATATGGCCCACTGAGACGGCACAACTTCCAGACTTGAGTGGTTCTATGGATGACCTGAAGCGAATCACACAATTCAATGAAGCTATTGGCGCTGTAACCTGATATCTGACTGAAGAACGATGAAGATAAAGAAGAACTGCACATTTTTTTGCTATATATTAGTGCCATTTAAAAAAAAATAAAAAGTCATTTTTTTAAAAACCATAATTATTCACAGGATCACGTTTAGCCACCTCAGATGTACTGGTATTTCTGGATGCCCACTGTGAGTGCAATGTGGGTTGGCTAGAACCTCTTTTGTACAGCCTCGTCCAGAGTCCACAAAAGGTAAGATACACCAACCAGGTGTACAAAGTACAAGTAAACATAGGTGCAGGTTAGACAGGGCAACAATAAACAGTTTGCATGTACTACAACATGCATTAAAACATATTTTTAATATGTCTTGCTGTGTTCATGCTAAAAAGAAACCGTTTTCATGTACTACAACATTAATTTGCTATTTATGGTCAGGCAAAGAAAGTAACTGGCCACCCAACGTAATAGTTACTGTGACTTAGTACATGAAGAGTTATCTTCTTTCCGACGGCATGTTGCTGCTATGGGACTTAGTTTTACTTTTATGATCACGCAGGCTCTTTTCAGCGGCGGATGTTAGCCCGTATTTGGTTGTATTAGAGCTGACCATAAGAAATAATATATATAGTGATTTAGGTAATTATGATCAGAGAGTGACTGAATAAGACTAAGATATTATGTCGGTGTGGCTACACTGTGCTACACAAAGATTACAATTAAAAATCACTCCGCTTTGGTTTACTTCAATCCCTTGAGATTAAGAGAAATAGACCTCTGATATTATTTCGTGTATTATTATTTTTTATTTTTTTTGTTGGGTTGGGGGAGTCCTCTTCTTAATACTCAGAAAGGGACCGTAGATAAAGAGGGAGATTTCCTTAAAACAAGCTTTTCACACTCTCTTAGATCGGCATATCCTTCTAAAAGCTTTTCACTATTGTGTGGGCAATATATATTTTTAAAAACTGTATTTCTAATTTTCTAGTAGTTACTATAAGAGGAAACAATGGATGTTTGCCTTATTTTTTTGTTACTTATTTTGTAACGCTAAATATTATATGCTATGATCCTAAGGGAGAGCGTTTCAACCATACACTTCCCTCCCTTGCCTACTAGTTTGTCCAGATGATTTCATCTGTTGCCCTGCGTATTGGTCGCGCCAGTGCGGCTTTTGGGAGCCATCGTGCCAACGTCTGGATCATGTATGGTCTCAGTTTGACAACTAAGTTGGACGTGTATTGCGCAATGGTTCTACCAACACTACTTTATGCTGCATCATCCTGGACTGTCTATGCGAGACACATTCGACAGCTTATCGCTTTCCATCTTCCATGCCTAAAAAACCCTTGGAGTACATTGGCAGGATCGATTAACAGGCACGGAAATCCTTCAAAAGTCCCGTATGCAAAGCATCAATGTCCTACTGACTTGGTCCCAACTCTCCTCGACTGGCCACATCGTGCCAGACAAACGCCTTCCAAAGAGATTATTCTTTGGGGGAGCGGCGCGATGGTAAACGTTCAAGCGGAGGGAAGAAAAAGCGCTTCAATGATCACCTAAAAACTCTCTCAAGCACTGTGGCATTGATCCTAGCTCCTGGGAGACTACAGCACTTAATCGCTTAGCTTGGCACACCCATATCACTGCAGGCATAACTAAATTTGAAAAAGAAAGAACACTGCGGGCAATTTACAAGCGACGGAAGCGGAAGACACATCCGAAAACTCTCCTACCCCAAACCCTCAACACTCCTACATGCACTGCAATAGAACTTTCCTGGCACGAATCGGACTCATCGGGCATCTACGAACTGACAATTACAAATGTTTTGTTGTTTTCTACTTGCTCATCACATGTATTGTTTTTCATGCTATGCTCATCTTCGCTTGCGAAGGAGTAACACCATTCTTTGATAAATTTCAAGCTTCCACAACTCATCGGTAAAAGATGTGCCTTTTATTAGGAGTTTGTTGTTGCCTTGTCATTGGTTTGAAGAGCCACTGATGAGATCTTCAGACTTCCATATACGGGTAACTTGATTATATAGACACACGAATGTACTACTTAATAATCACAAACTAGGTCAACCAACCTAAGGAAATTGGTACCAGGTTTCATGGGAAAGTAAAGGTGGCGGGCGTAATGCTAACCATATCATCTCTATGTATGCCATTGTGCAATTAAAAAATATAAGGGTCTTACGCTGTATTCTCCAATATGCATCAAGGGAGAAGACAAAGAAACTTTGTTTATTTTTACACATGTTTAATGGATTAAAACAAAACAAAAAACAGTAGTATATTGTTTAGCCCTATGGTGGTTGGTACACTAAACATATGAACACTTTTTCTGAAAATGTACCGGTATATCATATTAAAGTTGAATATGTCCGCAGTTCACGCGAATTAACATCTTAAAGTAAGTAAATATTCACAAATACAACGAATTAACAAATTGAATTCAATTGTAACTCTAATTGACACATTAAAGCAGTGTTTCCCAACGTAAGGCCCACGACCCACAGAGGGGCAATTTAATTGTTTAGGGGGGGGGAGATGTGATTGTTCAGGGGGACAAATCAGGGGGGAATAATACAAATTTTGAATATTAAAATATATATATATATATATGTTATATAGGGAGGAATCAGAATTTTAGAAAGACTTAGGTGTGGCATGGTTAAAAAAAATGCTGGGAAACACTGCATTAAAACATGTTCTGTGCTATGATGCAGAGAGGCGACCGCATCAGGCGGCAGGAATAAGAATGCATTGTTAGAGAAGGAATTTCAAAGAAAAACGATTTAAGGGGCGGCATTTCGAGGATTTGCATCATACTAAGAAAATCTACCGCACTGTCAGGCATGAAAGTGAGTAAATGTTCACATACTACAAGAATTAGCACATGAAAATGAGTAAATGTTCACATACTACAAGAATTAGCACATGAAAGTGAATATGTATTCAGTCTTCCCTTAAAAATTAGACGTCTAGCTTGTGACTGATTGTCTGTTTTCACATTAAATGCCGACATGTTTTCTCAGGTAGTGAGTCCATACATCGATACAATCAAGTCAGAAAACTTCCAGTATAAACAATCCCCTGCCCATCTACAGGGAGGTTTCACGTGGAGGCTGGAATTCGGATGGAGGGCAGCAACGGGAAGAGGCGAATCATTGAAAGAAACGCAACCTATTTTGTAAGCTATAGTACAATACATTCCTCTTTTAGTTTTGGCATTTACTTGTTTTTCTGTTAGATGCCCATTTCCATAGCACATTATTTTTTTAATGAGATGGTGTGACATCATTTAATGATATTT
The DNA here is from genome assembly GCA_034231615.1 of Meghimatium bilineatum. Lineage (NCBI taxonomy): Eukaryota > Metazoa > Mollusca > Gastropoda > Stylommatophora > Philomycidae > Meghimatium > Meghimatium bilineatum. The sequence continues at coordinate 104,041,543 of CM067298.1, forward strand.
TTTTAAATGTATATCATGACTTAATTCCTGTCGCAGACGAATGTGTCGACCCATTGGCGGAAATAAAACGGCGACACAATGCATTTCCATTCTCTGGACTATATCCTACTGGAAATCTAGTAGGACTTTGATCCTGCTTCAAGAGGGATCCAGCGGAAGTTTGAGAATGAATGCTGAAGAAGAAGATGAAAAAGACTACTTCCTACTAATTTGTTATTAACGGCTGTCTTTCTTTCGTTTCTTTTGACTAAGCCTGTTTCTTGATTCTTGATTAGAAACTGGCCTCACAGTACGTGGGGCATTCCCATAAGTGCCTCTCCCTCTGTTCCAGCAGCCATCCGGCTCGGTGTTTCGAGTCTAATGCCGCCGAAACAGACGTCGACATCAGGGTACAACTCTGGCCCTTGCGACAGGTTTCTTTGTTGTTCCGCCCACCCACGCCGCGCCCGTAACTAGTTCAAGCACAACATCTGCCTGTCGGAACAACATGGTAACTGTTATCGAAGGTTACGACTACGGGTGACTAAACCTGTATTTCGCTTTACATAGAGCTACAGATTTATCCTTGTAGTCAGTTACCTGCTATGTCTCCTGTGGCGTCTCCGCAACAAAGGTTTGTTGCAATGAATCTGCGACCCTTTCTTACCTTGGTAGTGCACTCTAATTATATATAATTTGTTCATCTCTTGATGCTTCACTTTCACTTGTATCATTGTCTCTCTCATACTCGAAGTCTTTCAACTTTCTCTTCTAGTGGCGTCTTCAGAAAAGCTCAATCTAGTAAGACAATGAAACAACGCCACACTCTTTAGTCCTCACTCAGTATAAATTAACATATGGAGTTTATTAATGTATGTATCTCAGTATGAATTAACATATGGAGTTTATTAATGTATGTATCTCAGTATAAATTAACATATGGAGTATATTAATGTATGTATCTCAGTATGAATTAACATATGGAGTTTATTAATGTATGTATCTCAGTATGAATTAACATATGGAGTTTATTAATGTATGTATCTCAGTATAAATTAACATATGGAGTTTATTAATGTATGTATCTCAGTATGAATTAATATATGGAGTTCATTAATGTCTGCATTCATCAATGTGGATAATTCCCACTGTTGTTCTTTACGGACTACAAATGTTGATAGATGATTTTAACTACCTGCAGAACACCTGTGATAAGTGGAGGTCTGTTTGCTGTACGGAGAGACTATTTCATCTCCATGGGTGGCTACGACCCTCAGTTTCAGATATGGGGAGGAGAGAATTTTGAACTTTCATTTAAGGTATGTTTTTATAAACAACTAAAAATAACATATGTAGATATACGGATCCTTAGATTCTTCCAAGGGATATCCGTACCGTAGTGATTAAGCTGTTCACCTTGTGTGTTCAAGAGGTCACGAGTTTGAATCCGGCTCGTGATATCTTGTTTACAAAGTGGGGTTTTTTCCCGAAGATACATGGGGATTATCACTGCGTAGTTACGTGCTATGAAAGTTACTCTCGGCAAACGGCGTGCCACTTCGTTTATAGGGATGGAGTACATATGATGAAACCCGAGTACAGCAAAGTCAATTATCTATGTCTTTTGAACAATTAAAAAAATTATTTCTGCATTTGAATTACTGCAACTACTTGTAGTTAAGTATCGTTATCAGCTTCATTATGTGTGTCTGCGTGTGTGTGTGTGTCATACTCACTTGACTAAGATGTCGTGGATCTCCACATATGTCCCTTGATCTCTACATATGTTCCTTGATCTCCACATATGTCCATTGGAGTACTCATGATCAATTCAGATATTTGTAAAGTGGAGCTATAGATGAACATGATATCAAGCGGTTTCATGGCAGTTTGTTAAACTGTCAATTTGTTGACTAGCATTTTGTAGTTTATCTTCCCTGATTCTGTGTAATTGTTCTGACACTACGACGTTCATGAAGTTTATGAGGCATGGGAAGAGACGGAAGTACACAGATAATAATAACGTCGTCGATTCAAACACGTTTATGGTAGTGGTATTTGGGATACTTCAAGGTTTCTGTTTGATGTTTGACAATGTAAAATGTGGAGAACTGAAGGTGCATGTGGTTACCTTAGTATTGAATTAATTATTTTTTTTTTAGGTAAGTTCTTTTTAACAATCGATGAGAAATGATTATGGCTAGATTAGGTTAGGAGATATGACCGATTAAAAAAAAAATAAACAAGAAAACGAAATTCAGGTAATCCTACCGACATCCGGCGAAGTCTAATATTGGTTGCTTGCTAGATAGGGGATTAATTTCTTTGGAGTATGCTTTTTTAAAACCATGTTTGGGAGTGCACCTTGGTTATACCAGGGACTGTGACCATTAAAAGGTAGAAGGTGTGGATATTTAGGTAACCTTCAATAAACGGTATATGCCTTAAGGGAGATTCAAAATTTCAAACATTATTACTTTTAAATATTTTGGAGGTTTTATTTTGTTGATCAAAGAATTGTCCTCTCTAATAAATAAAACAAAAAACGTTACAATTTCCAATGTAGGTGGCATAGGCGCGACCAATGGCAGTAAATGATCTCGGCATAGGCCCCTACACATCAATAACCAAAATGAACTCAGAAGCTAATATAGGAAATTAAATACAACCAACAGAGAGTAAAAAATAACAGAGTGAGAGCGGTCACAGAGAGCAAACAAGGGGTACAAATTTAATCTACAGGTCAGCAGTCCTTTATTACATATAAAATGGCGTCAAACTCTATCTGCTCAACTGTCTCTATCAGATTTACCACGTGTTATTTTCTTGCTATCCCGTGAGTTTTTTTAAAATTTCTCCATTTGGCTTGATCGCAATTTTGTGAAAAATGTGAACTCTCTGTGAAAAATGATGTCATGTTGACATGATCTATTATTGACAATAAAAAACTATTAATGGCTATTTTAAAAACGTGCACTAGGAATAATAGATAGCTAGGCAATCTTAATTATATTTGCTAAAATGTTTAGATCAAAGTTCAAGGTGACCATTATCCTGGTTGTGATTCGAAGTAAAATAACAACCTGTATCTAAGGATATCCAACAAAAGTAACAAAAATAAGAAATGAAAACACTAAGGATCATGTACTATAGCACATTTCACTAGCTTTGTCATCAAACAAATTATCCACCGAAGACGGACGTGTCGGGCCATTGACGCAAATAAAGCGGTGACACAACGCATTTTCATTTTTTGTATTATATCCTGCTGAAAATCTAGTTGGACCATTGTACTGCTATAAGGGAGATGCAGTGGGAGTCTGAGAATGAACGCTGAAGAAGAAGAAAAAAATGTACTGTACTTATCTGATTAACCGTCTAAATGTTTAATGCTATTTTTTGCTGTGATGTTATAATTTACTAAACCCAATACCTTATATCTGTGCGTTATGTCCTGTTTTTATAAACAAATGAGATGCTTTAATCTTTGTCAACATTGTTGTATATCAAGATAAAAAATTGTACCACTTGATTCACAGATTATGTGAGTTACGCATAAGCGTGTCTATTATTACAATAATGTATCCACCATGTTTGCATATACATACCTGTTGAAGATGATTTCTTAATTGCTCTGTAAGCGAAACCTAAATTAGAAATTTCATATTTCGCTATCCAACAGTGCACTAATCACTAACTTATCCCTAAAGAATGAATAGTCATTTTTTTCTGTATTTAAAATAGAATGATATAGTTTTTTTTACTATTAGCTTCATTGCAGAAATACTTTAAAATCTTACATTTTATCTGCTCTATAAATTTTACTTGTACAATCATTTTCCTACTAACAAAACTTCACACTTGCAGAAACACTGCTGTCGACCAATAATAGTGTGACACCGGATACAACCTTAAACGTGTGTCTTGTGTTCAAGAGAACATAATAGTCAAATTTTACGCTTAAATCATGACAATAAACTAATCACGTGTAAATTAAGTATTATAACTGACTGTGAATATCTTAAGAAATGTGTGTGCGATGTGTGTTTATAATTAGATATTATATATATATATATATATATATATATATATATATATATATATATATATATATATATATATATATATATATATATATATATACATATTATACCTCAACTAAACACAAATTGGAACTGATGGATGCTTTTTAATGAAAAATTTAATTGATGTGGTTTATACCATTACATTTCACATACATACTGTTAAATTATATGCGTTATATATTGACTGAGATGCATTATTGTGAAGTTTGACAAAGCAAGTGAAACATATTATCGTTGTTACTGTTACTTTTAAATACTAAGTGTAAAATGTTGCAAGTGAAAAATAGAAAAGGAACACGAGCTTATTCTACGTTGCGGTCCAATTATGACAATTCCCGCAAAAACAAAACAAAACAATAAAATTAAAATAACTAATAAACTTAACATGCTCACCAGAGTATTTGAAAATGGAAATGTGAAAAAAATGCAATACAGTCATCCCTCAGTTATCGTGGTTAATAGGGACCAGAACCGACCGCGATAAGTGAAAAACGGCGAAGTAGTGTCATCCTCTCATTTTTAACACACGTACATTTTTTGTGTATGTATAATATCAATAAGTGTATATGAAACCATATAAGTGCATATGTTATCATTAGAACATTAAAGAATAGTTTCAAACATGTAAATAAAATAGTAATAGTATAAATAATATACATAGAATAATGTATAAATAATATAAATATGATATGTATGTGTGTGGTGTAACATACGTAGATGTAACTAAAGTGTACATACTGTAAAAAGTTCAATTAGGTTATGTCAGGACACACTACCATAAAATATTAGAGGTAACAAAGACCCCAAGATTAACTTGGCCCCGTTTTGATCTATTAGACTTTGTCGCTTCTGTTCACGTTCTGCTAATAAGACTGTGTTTGTTTCTTTGTTTGTTTATTACTGGATTTGTCTTTCTTGAGAAAGTCACGCCTTTTTCAACCGTGAAATAATTTTCTTTGGTTATATCGGAGCATATCTTGTGGTCGAATAACCTGGTTGGTGTCCTGTTAGGGACTGAGGGAATGACCTGGGTTCTGGTCTGTCCTGAAAAGGACATTAAATAGTAGAGGGTGGGGGGATTAAAGGTTAGCCCTAAAAAGGACTGTTTTTATAATTCATTGAATGTTTTGGATCCTGATTTGCTGTTACTTGCTTTCTTGGTTATTCTGGATACTTTTGGTCTGATGTCTTGTTTTCTTGATAATCCTGGAAGCTATTGATTTGATATTTTTCGTTGATCGGTTCTTTCTTGACTACTGATCTGTTGTTGACTTCCGGGTAGGACTCTGTTGTTAATTTTCAATGATTCGTCCGTTTTTTTTTTGACGTCTCTAGTGTTGATAATATTCAGAAATTATTATTTTTTTTAATTTTTTAAATTTGTTTTTTATAGACTAGATTATGCAAAACAAGAACTTTCACCAAACCCATATACTCAAAACACTATATTAAAATGTGTCCCACTAAATAAAACATAGATTTTATAGAATGATATGCGCATCCTAAGAAGAAATATTTGCTGTTCATTCGAAGCAGAACAGTCTTTTTCTCTAAAATAGAAAATCCTGGAAAAGAACAAAATACGAGTTAAGGGCCGTAATCCGATAATACATTATTTATCGAATTGTATCCGATGGGTTATCTACCTTTTAATTTACAGAGATCTTTCGAAATATGTGGCAATACTTACACTCTGGCAGATCTTTGTGACATGATAATATGAACTTCAACATGCAATACTTTGTTTATGACCATATATCATGATGTAATGCAGATTAACTAGGTCCGTTGTTGAATGGGGTGTGAAAAGCGACTAATCAGAACCTTTCCCTAAGAATTTATATAATTTGCAGAAGTTAATGTGACTGGATTACTAAAACAGCAACCTCCACCATTTCTCATGATTGAAAGGATTGTGTCTCACCATAATAGCTATATTTGATTAAAAAGAAACAAAGACTAAACCCTTACCCACATATGCCCATCCATAAATATGCAATATAAATGTGTTCATTTCTTAATAATACACACTCTACCAGAGGATAACGAGCAGTTTGATGATATGATATCTATCTATCTATATGCTGTGGCTCTTGTGTGCCTAACGGCGTCAGGGGTGTAAGAGTTCTCTGGAGATGGCTTTTTTGTGTGCTGTTTGTAAGCTTGTTCCTGTGGCTTCTTTGATTTCTGTGATCCATCTTTTACATGGTCTGCCTCTGGCTTTATATCCGTTATGTCTATGTGTCATGGCTATTTGTGGCATGATATCTATTGGTAGTCTGGAAGTATAATATATATATAATATGTATATTATATTTTTAAGTATTTTGCCTACATTCTGTATAATGGACACTGTTCATGATATGGTATTAAAATTGAACCATATATGACTTCTACATCCTAAAATCAACAAATTTTATTTTTCATCTAAGAAGAAACACAACAGCCAATGATAGTATTGGCCTGCGATTTCTTGTACATACTCTCGAAGACTGTGATTCAGATTACTTGTGAGTCTTATCCATCGTCACCATGGATTGTAGATTATATTTCTTATAACACAACAATAATACTATCATCTGGAAAGACTGAAAGAAAGGTACCAGTGACTATATTCACTACTACACATCAAGACATTATTATCAATTGATATCTTTTTATTTATACATTTTATTCCTGTATATGTACCTTAGTTAATGTTCTACATTACACAGTAAAGGGAAAAAATATATATGACAATTAGTGACTATCTAACTATATAACACAGGTCAGATAGCATAATGGTTGCTGTATAATGAAGGTAACCTTTTTTTTCTACGTGTTTGAGATTTTACATGTTTTTTTATGTGTTTGGAATATTCAAAATTTAAAAAATTCATTAAAAAATATTTCAATACAATCCAACAAATCTGCTAAAGCATCTCAAAATGTCTATTTTTAACATATATGTCAAATATAAATAACCAGAAAAATTAGGTAATGAGCTATTGTGTTCAGAAAATATAAACTATTTTTAGTATCACTGTGGCATTATTGGTATCTAATTTACATAAAATTTTAAAATTTCTCAGCAAGTAATAATCTTTAATCGTCTAGAGTCTAACCATGTGGTTAAAATTATTCTTGATGTAAACTTATACAAATTAATTTCTAAACAGTTACTAGTTTTATGCTTATAACTTAAGAAATAATACTTATGCATTTATAAAATCACATGAAGCCAAGGTTTCAATAAATTTTCAATCTGAAGTAAGCATGGGTCAGATTGCTTTCATATACATATAAACCGCATTGCAGTAATATTCCCTAAATGTGCAGTTATTTCTTACTACCAGGAGGATTATAATATAATTGATTAACATTTTTGTAAACAATTATTTAATAGAGCCGATTTAGGGCCATAGTGTAAACAATTATTTCTAAGGAAAATTACATCATGGGGTGGCATGTAAAAATGCCAATGATCAGAAAATGATGACATCTATATGTTAAATTAATAGTTAGATTTGTAGTTTAATGCATGTAGTTTGTAAATATGCTTTCTCCTAAAAATTTCAAATTGACTCACACTTTTGTATTAATATTTGAGGGGCATTGTACCATAAACCTTTCTCTCCACTGAAATATTGCAATGGTATAGAGAACATAAAACAAATGTGTGTACGAAATAAAACAGATGCACACAGTGCCACAAGAATAACCATATTTCAATATTAGAATGATGAAACTAGAATGGTTTGAATATGTAAACTAATATGATTCCCTGTCCAAAACAAATCTACACTGAATAGTTTATGGTGAAAGGAACAAAGGAAGACAAAGAAAATTATGGACAGATAAAAATAAAAGAATAAACCAGTCACAATTTTAAAAATCTCATTCAAAATGCTAAAGATATAAATAGTTTGAGTACTGCATATTGATGCATCCAAGACATTACCCCTGTGATCTTGAAGCATTATGGGTTCTGAAGATATAGATAAGTTCTAAAATCTGAGTTTTTCTTTACAGACTTGGATGTGTGGGGGAAGTGTTGAGATTGTGCCTTGTTCAAGAGTTGGTCATGTGTTTCGTGCTTCGCTTCCTTACACTTTTACTGGAGACAGAGAGAAAATAGTGCTGAGAAACCTAGCAAGAGTAGCTAGTGTGTGGATGGATGAATATGCTGATATATTTTATGCTGCTGTGGTAAGTATTTGTAAACTCTCAAGTGAGAACAAAAATGATGTGCTATAGAGGTTTCATGTATGATATGTCTATCAGTATATTTATAAACATAGCATTAGTGTAATCATAATTTTCATATATAGCCTATATTTCACAGCAAAAAAAATCCCAAGAAAATAGGACATTTAGCAGCAATAGCTAGTTATGTAGCGGAGTGTATGGCCATGTGGTTAGAATGCCGTTCTCAGACCCTAGAGGTCCCAGAATCAATCCACATTTGGAACAGGATGTTTTCTGAGGTACAATCAAAATCCTTCCTGTACATGTCATGGATATGCTATAGCAAAGCGACCTTTATTTCCACAGCCCATAGAAAGTCTTTCCGCACTCCTTCATAAGAAAACATGCAGTAACAAAAGTTTTTTTCTTAGCTAGTTATTGGTGGATGAAAGGGCATGATCCATGGACCTCTTAATCAGCAACCATGTATAGGAAATGCGTCTTCACTTATTGTTGATAAGTTATACAGTGTGTATACACAATACCATTGCATTGTGAGGTTACCCTTTAGCTACACACAGAGCAGTAAATAGGATTTTGTTATTTGTAAACAGAGAGGGAAGCTTTAAAAAACTATATTTTAACTTTATTAATTTAGTAGACGCATTTTGACGCAACTACTCTATTTTTTTAGTACAAGTAGCTTTACTCATATTATATTTCTCTATTGATAGTTTGAACTAATTAAATCTACCTCATCCCCATATCTTAAGATTTGACTACACTTGGAGAAATGTGCTTTATTTCAATAAAACTTTGTATCTTACAATGATTATTGCATAAGTATAGCTAAATAAATATTGTCCATTTTGAAAGTTATAATGGTTATTTTGTTTCATTCGTAGTTCACTTCAAAAATATTTCCTGGTTTAGATTTTAAATGGTGCTGATCTTTTAATTGTATTACTATATTATTCTTTTATTGTTTTATCTTTGGAACTAATTATTTGGGCAATGCATCTTTGTGCTCTTCTGTAAACCTTATGTACTAGATTTATACTTAATATTCTTCTTGTTCCTCGTTTTCCAGTCAGTCAGACACTGATATGGAATTCATCAATAAATTGTACTGTTGTCCCCAGCCCCAAGAGAGGTCATAAAGCTTGTCCACCAGAACTGTTTCATATAGATATAGTTTTCATCTTGTGAGGAGCGCGGTAAGTTCATAGTGAGCGTGCTTGCTATCACCGGTTTACTGCGTGCCATGTTCGAAACCACTTCCGGACAAAAATAAAAACCTGGGTTGTGATTTCTCGCTTGACATGACCACTCCTCCAGTTGACTCAGCGGTAAATGAGTACCCGACGCATGGGTTAGGGGAGGTAAAGACAGCAAGGAAGGGAACTGACCACCCCACCTAATAATGCTGCGGCTTATTACATGAAGAGTTATCTGTATCCCCGATGGAAGGTTGCTGCCATGGGACATACTTTTTTATCTTGTGGTGTCGTACAGTGGACAGTTCAAAATGTGTTTAGTGGAGCTTGTCCACAGGAGCAAATAATGTGACACCACCAACTCCATACTTTCTGTATATGTTTCGTTAGAGTCTGTTGTAGCCTGTTCTCAATTTATAATGAGTATTTGTTCCTTTCTTCAAAGAGTGTTTGTTTGTTTGAGAACCCCAGGAATTATGAGCGATTAGCTCTTACTTCCTATTTGCAGTGGAGTGGTTTTTCTGAGCTTTCTTTCATACCAAGGAGACTTCAGCTTTAGCTTAGTGCAATGCCTATTGAAGGAACTTTCGTATTCAGAGGGGGTCTGTTCCAAAAGTGTAGATAGCATCACATATTTGGCTGCATAGATAAGTTAGTTCCTTTCCATGTTGATGGAGCTCTTGATGATGGACCATTTCTGGAAATGATACTCTTTTGTGGCAGCTACTTCCAGCTTTTGCTAGCTGGTCTGCTATCTAATTAGTGGTCTGGAATCCACTTGAGAACCACTTCTTTTTCTTGGTTGTTTAGTTTAGATAATAGTGAATTTTAAGTCATTCATGTGGGATGTGTTTGTGTTCTGGTGGACCTGCAAAGAACATTTGGCATCAGTCAGGATCACTATTAAGCTTAATATTCTATTTGTTTCAAAATATTAATTACATTTTATGCACATTTTATTTTAGTCAACTGTGGACTTAAGCTGTTAATTTTTGACAAATATTTGCAAAATATAGTATGCAAATTAAATAATTTAAAATTATAGTTGAGTTACAAATATTAAAATTCTAGCTAATGATAGTATTGCATATTTTGTGTATATTAAAGTTCAGTTTCCTTCTTTTATAGAACTTTCCAAATGACCTAGATATTGGTAATA